>OMKK01090471.1:13049-33601 GCA_900302305.1 Polymixia japonica
GCTGCTCTGACACACACACACACATACACACACACACACACACACACACACACTTGGGATAGGTTAGGAATCATACATATTGCTTTGAAGAAGTATTTGTTTTTTCAGTTTGACAAATAGTTTGTATTGTTTAGGGCTTGACAATCTGGCTGAAAAGTGATATCATTATATTTTTGGAGCCAATGGCGATATTTGATACAAGACAATATATATATTTTGTCTATACTACATATCCACTTAATGTCTTGTGTAAATGTTTAGAACAGCGCACCAAACATTTACAGTAAATGACCGTAAACTTTTCTTTTTTTTTTCATTTATAAATAAGTTGTTAGGCTCCATATCAACATAGTGAGTGTAACTACAATCGGTGTGATTCTCTGGTCTCTTGGCTCAGCTGCTGAACAGAGTGTTCAACATCATGAGAGAGAAGAACCCAGACATGGTGGCTGGAGAGAAGAGGAAGTTTGTTATGAAGCCTCCTCAGGTGGTCCGAGTGGGCACCAAGAAAACCTCCTTCGTCAACTTCACAGACATCTGCAAACTGTGAGTCTCTCCCGCTCTGCCTCGTTTTGATCTTGCTCTCTGCCTGTATTGTAACTCTTTCGACTGTTGATGCAGTGCATTTCATTTTGTATGCAGTGATTTCAGTTATGAGATGTGTGAGTCCCTGTATCAGTATTGACTAATTAACAGTATTTTCAAGCATTTTAGGCAATTAATCAACATTTATCAATCAATCAAATGTATCAATTTATTCATCAACAATAATCCGTGGACAATCTCGTTCACCTGTTTAACATTAAAATAACCGGATCTGTGCATTTAAACGGACGTTTGTGGTTCATTATAGGTTGCATCGTCAGCCAAAACATCTCCTGGCTTTCCTGTTGGCTGAGTTGGGTACAAGGTATGACACCTGTGTTTTTCCTTCCATCCAGAGTTCCACTACTGGTCTAAATATGTCTGCTAAACTCTGTGTGTTACGTTATGTCTTTGTCTTTACTGATTTTAGGAATTTTCCATTGATTTGTTTAATGTTCGTTTTCCTCTCGCAGTGGTTCCATAGATGGAAATAACCAGCTTGTGATCAAAGGCAGATTTCAACAGAAACAGATAGAAAACGTCTTGAGAAGATATATCAGTAAGTTGGAATGTCACAGCTCTGGGGAAAAAGAGATTTCTATTCCCTTTTCAATGAAAGCATGGGTTTATGTAATATTGAGCACAGGATAATTGGCTTTAATTAACATGCATGCATGCATTGGCCCATACATTATCAAAAGATGCACCTTATTTCTAAACTGATCAATGAAAGGAGACAGATACAGTTACTCCTATTCTGTGTTCTTCATTAGAATATGTGATATAACATCACCTAGGGGAGGAAATTAACACCATTCAAATGCTCGTACATTTTGGCTGTCTGGTTAAATTCTTCTACTGTATCGGCCGGTTTGGCAGGTATCCAGCCGTCATGTAGATGTTGCTCACTATTCTCAAAACCACATTTAGCTTTTGGGCAACAAGATGGACCATTAGTTAGTGAGGTCATCTCCCATGGGTGCCAAGTAGCTAGCTGAACCTTAACCAGAGGGTGCAAAGAGAACTTGTCCCCTGGGGGATCAAATCCAAAATTATGAAATGGGTGGTATATTTTAAAACCCACTGGCTGTGGTGATTAGATGGAAAAAGTTTGTTTCCTGTCTTGCAAAGCCCTTGGCCTCACCCTCTACTCTCTCTCACCGTCCTCTCCAGCGATGTTACCTAGCACTAACGCCCATTCTCCCCCTACAGAGGAATATGTGACGTGTCACACCTGCCGTTCGCCAGACACCATCCTCCAGAAGGACACTCGTCTTTACTTCCTGCAGTGTGAGACATGCCACTCCCGCTGCTCTGTCGCCAGTATTAAGACCGGCTTCCAGGCTGTCACCGGCAAGAGGGCACAGCTGCGCGCCAAAGCCAACTAAAGGCCACCTAACCCGGGCTTCACTTCTCTCCGGGCCCTCCCGTCTTACCCAAGATGGGCCGGAGCCGGGGGGTGGACGCCTCTTGATTTATAACTGGACTCTCTGAATCAGACTGAGGGAGGGTTTGGCTGTGGTTAAGCTGTGTTGTGGCCCAACCGGGCAGAGAGTGAGAGTGTCTAAAGCTGAGGGCTCATAGAAGAGGAGGGGCTTGACTGAACCAGAAGCAGATGATGTGTGTTGCATACATTGTTTGATGCATTTGTCGCCTCACTGACGAACACCTCCACCTCCCAATCTCTAGGGGTTTTTTGTTTTTTTCCACATTTGCTGTGATTTTTGGGGATTTTCTCTCCTGCAAGAGAACCCTGATTGAAACCTTCCTCATTCTTTTTTTTTCCCCCCAAATGTCCCACATCACGCTATTTGGATATAAATAATCTATTGAATATGTAACGGAGTTCCTCCTGCAATAGGGCCCAAGTCCAGTTAGGTTCAGGTGATTTATAACCAGAGAGCTTGGTGGCTCTGATATCTCTAGCCTTGTAATTCTTAGTCATTTTCTCTCTTGGTGCTTAATTCTCAAGCTCACCATTTCTTACCAGTGGTCGCCCTCCCATTTCTGGTGGGGCTCTACATCACGAGACTCCCAGTATGTTTTTAATGAACCTCGGTCCTAGAACAATTCCCAAATTTCTCCTTTTTTTCAGCTGGAAAACATTTAAGAATCTCTGCCCTAGTTCATCAAACAGAGAAATTCAGAGGTTTATCAGGCTACAGTATACAAGTAGATCTCTCTCTGTCACTAGTCTCTGGTAGGGCCCTTCTGCAGGCCTGTTTTGGATTCTAAAGTAATCAAAGCAGCAGAAAGCCACAGTTATCTAACGTTACTTGGGTTTGACAATAACAACACCTACTTAAGTCAACACTATAATGGCGAGGTTGTGTGATAAAGAAATATAAATTCTGTGTTTGTGAGTGCCTTCATGGCATTTATGAGCATTCCGTTTTATTGTTGATTTTTTTTTTTTTTATCTTTTAGTTTAAATCAACAATTTCTATCTAGGGGGCAGATATAACTAGACGGGACACTGAAAATCGAAGTCCGCAGAACTAGTTTTGTTGACACTGAAATAACCCAAGTGATGGCTTTTCTCTAACTCCACGCTCTGCCCTTAGACTATAAACTATATCTTAGCCAGCACCTCACATCAGGCTTTCTGAACAGGTCATTGATTTCACATGAGATCTAAGAAATTGCCACAAGCCAGCCAGAAAATGAATACTTTGTCCAAAATGAGACATTGACAATTTGACAAATTTCTGATGAATTGAGCATTGATAATTTGCCCCCCAACCCCTCCTCAAAAGGGATATATAGTCTTTTGGATTGAAACTCCTCAAATATACATGACATTAGTTCTGTTCTGGTCAAAGCATCTGGATATGAAGGTCTTGCTGGAATCATTTAAAACTGGTTTTTACAAAAATAAAATATTCAAGTCTCTCTCATCACTGTTCTCCATTGATTCAGACTGTTGTTCCTAGTTATTCGTTGTGTTTGGGGCTTTGCAGCTTGCAATGTTTCCATTCGTGTTTCAGTGTTTTGTATTATTCAGACAAATCCAAGAAAGAATGTCTGGACTGCAATTGAATATTTTTGTAATGTTTGTATATTGAAAAATAGTATTTTATTTAATTTTTGAGGACTATAAAACTCTACTCACAAGAATCCAGGCTATTGCACTGCTCGAATTGGGTGACCAGTTATGAGGGATCCCCTACCTAGAACCAAAAAGACCCCAAAACAATAACTTGTAACAATGTTAGCTCACCCATATATGAAATGAAAAATATTTCCTAATATATTAGATACCCGCTGTGCTTTGGAACTACATTTCTGCAGAATACTAACCACAGAATGCTATTGTAGATTACACACGTAACCCAGTTTTTAGCAAGATCAGCCAGTATAAGTGACAGTGAACTGTTTCATTGTACAGACTGGCAAGTAGAAAGTAGGATGAAACAGAAGTACTATGTTTCATGATGGAACAGAAAGTACCCTACTTACTGAGTTATTTGTTATTCACACTCAGCCAGCCACACAAAAAGATCCACTGTGACCGCACATCCCACAATGGAAAAGATGCCGGACTTTCCGTTCTCACTCACAGCTACAGTATGTAGTACAGGTGGTATGCTGCGTTCACTGGGTCTCGGAAACTCGAGTGCAACTTTTGAAACATTTAATAAAACGTAGAAATTTGGGTTTTAACCATAACAACAAGATCCCACAAGTTTAGATGTCTTTTATGGAGAGTCCCTTATACCTTATGGAGGTCATAAACATATTACAGATGACACATTTAAACACCTACACAGCATCAAACCATTTATAAATTAAAAGTAAATTAAATCTAAAAGAGTGTCTAAAAGACAATCTAAATCTAAGAGAGTGCATTGGTCCGCACTCTTATTTTGAAAAACAAAAGCGCTGTTTAACGTGGCCTCTTCCTATGTGCTTTTATTTTAGCAATCGAGACCGGAAGCGTCTCCGTAGTGACTTCTCGCAGCTAGCTAACACTGCAGCAGCAGGCGACAGCTTGCAAACATAACATTAGTAACATAAACATGCCTCGGGTTTATATCGGAAGGCTGAGCTATCATGTCCGCGAAAAAGACATCCAACGATTTTTCAGCGGATACGGAAAACTCATGGAAATAGATTTGAAGAACGGGTGAGAATTTGTCTTAGCTAACGTTAAACTAGCTAACACTGCTAACGACGTCAACGTCCAGAGCATCTCTCTCTATTAAAAAAAACTATTTAAATACATTATTATGACATTCTTCATTTAGATGCTGCGGTATTATAACGTTATGGTATTTAATAAGGTTCGTTTTGTCGTGGTAGATGACGCATGGCCAACATGGCGCTTTTATTTTTTTATTAACTTTTACAAAATGTATAAAACATTAATTGTAGAATATTCAATACAAATAACAGTCATCACTACGTGTATTACCACAATTAAAATTCATTTAAAAAAAAAGACATCTTACCAGTCAAATAAAATATACTAAAATAATAAAAAGTGGAATAAATCAAATATCAAATACATTGTGGTTGTTTCACAAGAATATCATCTTGTCTTTGTGTTTTTACAGAACTTTACTGTTAACTAAGTTACCCGTTTGATCAGGCATTTCAAGACGCAGCCTTACCTTAATTGTTTTTATCGCGATGTTTCAACCGAACTCTCTCTCCAGATACGGCTTCGTGGAGTTCGAGGATAACCGGGACGCGGACGACGCCGTGTACGAACTTAACGGGAAGGAGCTGTGCGGCGAGCGCGTCATCGTGGAGCACGCACGGGGCCCGCGGCGGGACCGGGACGGATACGGTGGGGGTCACGGGGGAGGCGGCCGCAGTAAGTACAGTCTATTACAAGATGCTCCCTCTCCCCTCGTCCACCTTGGGTTGAGGTGTCCCATGTGGACTGCGCACAGACTCCCTCTGTTGCTAAATCACTTCACTATCAACATGCACGCAAATCAATTAATTATTGACCACTTAACATTGACTCTTAATTCATAGGTGCATCGTCAGAATGTTTTTTATAGCCTTTCTACAAGTCGCAAGTTGTTTGCATTATCGCACCGCAACATTCTTAAGGATAGACTAGATTGCATGCAAGTTGCAGTAATTGTGCACGGAGATTATGTAATGAGCAGTGATAACAATGATTTCAGACAAAGCAGAGTAAAGTGTCCGATATGTTGTGTAATATTTCAAGTATACAGAGAAGTGCCTCTGTGGTTAGTGAATATTTGACTGATTCAACTTTTTGTTGTTTGGAGGCTCCATCCTGAGATTTCTTTTTTTTTCCCCCAATTTTGTTGAAACCCATCCTGTAGATGATAGGTCAGATATTTGAGCAGGGCTTTTCCTATTGTCTTGGTGTGCAACACCCTCTTTGGTAATGTTTTGATAGGAAGATGAGTCATCATGTTTTTGAAGGTGTGAATTTTTTAACCCCTTTCTTGTGTTTGCACTTTCGGAACAACGTATGTTAATCGCAAACACTCATCTATCACCACACGGCTAGTTCAGTTTCTAACCGAATTATCAGAAGTTTGAATAACAATGTCAAATGTGTATCAAATATATTTTTACTTTTAAGTTTGATATTTTTTCATATTCAACATTAACAAAAGTCCTTGATGTTTCAATTTGAAAGAGTCCAGTTGCGGGCTGAGGCTGAGAGTCCATTGAGGCTAAAGATGACTGGCTAAGATGACTGCCTGTCCCGTTTGGCCTTGGCTTTCACCTTACAATGTGTGTGTGACCTTTGCCCCCCTTGATCCTTGGCTGACCTAACCGGAAGCCATGATGACAGCAGCCTTTTGCCAATAGACCAGGGGTGATGGTGAGGATTGCCATTGGTTTCTATGTTGACAGCAAAATTAAGTGGAGCGGCTCTAGAACTTTCACACAACAGAAATGTTTGTAAGTGCGACTGGAAAAAAAATTATTATTCAGACTGACATCTGGTCAAATGGTTTTAAAAAAAAAAAAAATAATACATTGGTGTATGGGATATTTTCAACCGTTTCTACTCAATTTGATCAACATTGTCATTGACAGCAACCTATGCGGATGCCTCCTTTTATTTGTTTTTCAGGGTTCAAAGGTCTAGCAAGAACATCACTGTCCATTTGTTTAAGCAGCTAAAGAATCATAGTGTGTTATACCAAAGTACGACAGGCTTTGTGTTGCCGGAAACCGATGCAGTGGTGTTCTTTGCAGCAGAAAAACTTCCAAATGCTGAGCAATACAAACTTTAAAAGTGGCTTGTAGATCACTTATCTTAAGGTTTGTCTTGACTTGAAATGGGATCTGATGGACATCCTTCCATATTTTTAATTAAGTGCAAAATTTTTACCCAGTTGGAATCTTATCTGGCAAGTCGCTGTCTTTGTGTTTATTTGATAACCCAGGTCAATCTTTGTGTGTCGGCCATCTTGTTTCTTTTTTCTGACTATTTCCATTTCCTGTTGTTGTTGAAGGTAGTGGTTACAGCAGCCGGAGCCGCACCGGCCGGGATAAGTATGGGCCTCCTGTCCGTACGGAGTACCGCCTCGTCGTGGAAAACCTGTCGAGTCGTTGCAGCTGGCAGGACCTGAAGGTACGCTGGCGTTCAGATATAAAGCAGGCCACAGCGTCCCATGTACTCACTCAGCTGTGGTTGGCTTCCACAGTAAGAAATTTGCTACCGCAGCAAGAAAAAGTAATAAAAAAAAAAAAAAACATTTTCTAGAGAAAAACAATTTCCTTTGATTTCTCCTGAAAACACAAACAACCATATGGTTCGCTAGAACAAAAATAGGGCACAAACACAAAACGAGAGAGACGACTGATGTCGCCTTAAGGTTCGGTGTATATTTTGGATATTTGATAGTTTTGACCCATACCTGCAAATGTTTTAATGTCACACAGGTTGGGTTGTAGACTCTAAATAGTGTTAACAATGTTCTGTTTCAGTTCAACCATAAACCAGTTTCATGTAGCCCACTGTACTCCTAAAACTCAGCATTTGAGTTGGACTTACTTATGTACTTAAGTACTTATGAGTGAGAACGAATGAGTTTTAAGTAATTTAGTGTATGTAGGCCAAGTCATTTTGTAATTTGACCTTCAGACGAAAAGAGGGATAGTGTGTATTTCTGGGTAGACCAGCAGCTGCAGGTGGTGCAGGGCCTGTCTCTAGTGTTACACCACAGATGCTTTTTACATGCTCATAAAATCAATATCTTTTTTTAACCCCACTTGAATTTTTTTTCTACTCTTATAAATGAAGATGATGAGATAATTTAATCTGTTCATTTTGATATTCAACTTGGGTTGATACCTTTTTTTTTTTTTTTTTTTTTTTTTTTTTTTCTTTTTTTTTTTTTTTTTTTTTTTTTTTTTTTTCTCTTTAATCTCGTTTTATCCTGCAGGACTTCATGCGCCAAGCGGGAGAGGTGACCTACGCAGATGCCCACAAGGAACGCACCAACGAGGGCGTGATCGAGTTCCGCAGCCACTCGGACATGAAGCGGGCCCTGGACAAGCTAGACGGTACGGACATCAACGGGAGGAAGATCCGTCTGGTGGAGGACCGGCCGCGCCGACGGAAGTCCTATTCTGGCAGCCGTTCCAGGTGAGGCCTCCGCTTGTTGTTCGACACGTGAACGCGAACGGGCGTGGGATCATTTGTTTTATGGAGACTTTCATTGTTTATTGATTTATTTTTTTGTTGCCTGATTTTGATTAGTTTAGATGTCAAGGTTATTTGTGTGGCCCTTAATTATATTACAGTCTCAAAGGGCTTTATAAACCGACAATTAGGAGGAATTAAACGACACCCCCTGACCTTAACCCTCAATCAGGAAGGAAAAACTCCCAGAAAAAATCTTAGTTAGGAGGAAAAGAAAGGAAGAACCCTTGGGAAGGGATACAGAGGAGGGGATCTACTTCCAGGACGGTCAGGTGTGTAATAGGCGCTGAGCGGGCGATTTATAATCCATGGAAATTACCAAATAAAATGGCAAAGCATAAGGAAGTGAGTCATCGCTCGGTATCAAACGCTGTAATTGTTTCTGCTTCAGAAGTTCACATTGTGCTTCGACCTCTGACCTCTCTGTCCTCCCCCAGGTCTCGTAGTCGGCGTCGCTCACGCAGCAGGAGTTCCAGGAGCCGCTCCAGGTCCCGCTCCAGGTCAGACCACACTTGGCTTCATTTGTTTGTTTGCAAAATAAAAATTGAAAAATGACAGAATGGTGGAAAAATACAATTTTAAGAGGCAGTGCAAATTAGACTAAAATCCCCATATTAGCCTTTTCATGTTTTTAATTGGACGTTCACCCTGCCATGTTTAAGTCTTTGTATAGAAACTGCTGTAGTCAAGGCTGTGTTGTCTCAGTCTTGACACAGTTCTAGATTTACTGGCATTTTAAAGTTTTGCGTCTGCGGTGATTATGGAAAACGTGAGGTAAAGACGAGACATTTGATTCCCTCACAGGTCTCGTTCCCGCAGCAACAAGAGAAGTCGCCATTCCCGCTCCAGGTCGGGAAGGAAGTCTCGCTCCAAGTCTGGAGGAAGCAAATCCCGCTCGCGCAACCGCAGGTCCCGCTCTCGCTCTCGGTCCCGCAAATCCATGTCCCGTTCGGGAGAGCGGAAGTCCAAGTCCCGCTCCAAGAGCCGCTCCAAGGTGAAGTCGGAGCGTGATTCCCGCAGCCGTTCCGAGGAGAAGCCGGGCGACAAGAAGTCACGCAGCCGCTCCGCTTCCCCGGTGGAGAACGGGAAAGAGGAACGGGCCGCCAAGTCCGCCTCCCGCTCCCCGTCTCCGAAGGCGGACGACCGCCGGTCCAAGTCTGGGGAGAAGCGCTCCGCCTCCCGTTCGAAGTCCCGCTCAAGGTCCAGGTCCAGGTCCGCCTCCCGGGATTAGAGAAGCTCAGGAAGGGAGGCGCGGCGCCGGCTGTTGATCCCTCTGCTGTACATAATGGGCAGTGTTGTCATAACGTCTACCTTCCTCCCTCATGAGTGCACTTTTCCCAAACAATTTCAGATGCTATAGTAGCCTGGAGGCCCACAGCAGTGATGGGCATAGCCACTTCATAGCATATGTTGGCAACTAAGTTAGCAGGGGTCCTGTGTCTATAAAGGTCCCAGTATACTCCAAGGGAATTCGGCGCGTCCGCACAGGCTGCCGGAACGGTGTCGACGCGCTGTGAACAAACGCCCGCATACCCACCGCGGCTCGAGGTCTGTTTCCTTAACGACGCTTCACGCCACCGACCAAACGCAACCGAATCACGTGGCCGTGTCGACCGGTTTCAGGCGACGGTGTATTGAGGGGCGGCGAGCGAAGCTGTGGGGAAATCTTTTGACTGGTTTGGCCGGCCGGTCGAATGCGGTACTTTGTTTTGGTCGCAAACCTGCCGCTTTGCCTGTGTGAACACGCCAAAATTCGATTTCGTCTTGGAGCATACTTGGGGCCTTAAGGATTTCATGTTTCATACAACTTCCAGTCGTATTTAAGAAGTACATGCATGTGGGAGAAGAGTAGACTGTTTGGATACAGCGTGTCATACAGAGTGTGTCCTTTAGATGATGATAAGGTGCTACTTTAATTTATCCCCTTGGGGAAATGACGCTTGGTTTGTCAGTCAGCAATTGGTGCGTTCCCATTGGTCAATATAAGTGTTCTCCTACGGCACTAAGATAGTAGAAAACAATGAAACTGCATTATACAAGGCATGAGAAGTGTTTGAATTTCATTTTTATTAGGAAAAGAAATTTACATATGTGCAAAGTTGCTGATCCCTTCTTAATGCGTTGTACATAGAGCTTGTGTGATGGGCTCAGAAAGTTTCTTTCTTGGATCATTTTCTTTGCAACCCGTGCTTTTTCGCTAGCCTTGAGTGGGCGTTCTGTCAAAAGGGGACATGACTAATCGGTGTAACATCGTTTTCTCTTCAGGATTTCAGTTTTGGAAATAACTTCTATAAATTTCAAATTGAGCTTCCTTTTTTCCCCTGCTTTTCTACCATTACTTGATGCCTGTTGTGACTGCATCCCTGTTTGAGGTATTCTCAGTTTTGTTTTAATTTTTTCATGGTTTGATTGACTCCCAGGGTAAGGGAGGCGTCTATTGCCTGCTTCTGTTTTATGTACAGCTTGTAGAGAAGCAGTTGCAATAGGGAGCGTGTCAATAGGTATGTTGTACTGGAAACATGCAAATAAATTGGTAAAGATTTCTCTTTTAGGGGCTCTAAAACATTTAACCACATTGCACCTATTGAACATACCTCTTTAACTTCAGGAGCAGATCCTGCTGTGATTAAATTTGTTCTTTTTTTTATTCATTTAATAAAGGTTCTTATGAAAACTGCCTTTGAAATGTTTATTTTTCTATGAAAAGATTACCACTTATAAAACCTAGACTGCAGCATTAACGTGACCTATATCCTGATAATTATATAATTATATTATGGTTTTTCATTAAGGGTTGGCCATTTCTGGAAAAGTGAACGGTAATATTTTTTTGGTGAAATGGCAAAGAACGTTCTGATTAATTTGAGGTAGAAAAAATACCAAGAGGCCCGTCTTCAACGAGCGGCAAACCAATCGATGCCGCACTAGATTATTTCCCATATCAACCATTATGGGAAGTGGAACGATTTCAATTGAATTGAATTGAGTCTGTGAATGTTACATTGTATGAGCAGTGACTGTACACTGGCCACACGCATGCGCAGTAGAGGATCCGGAGCCGCAGGAGAGTGAGCTGGTAAGACAAATTCAGTTCAGTAAGGATGAATTTATATTCCTTTTATAATTATCCGCTAATCGGTAGAGACACGGGCATCCTTGAAGTATAATCATTTTCAAGGGTAAGATGTCAGTATTTTTTTGCGATGTGTAGAAATAAAGCGCATGTATTTGTAAAAAATAATCAACCATAAAGCTATTTTTGTTTAACAAATATAGAAAGCAACGCATTTAATTAACCTAATTGTTTTAAACATATTCTATAATGGGGAAAAGCGAATGCTTAATGGGAATTAAGATACACAGACGTTCCACGGTGTTTTGGGGTGAAACGGTCCTCATTCATTCGTGATCTTGCAGGATAATGTTGCAGGGTTCATTTTTTTTTGTAAATGGGTTTTTCACATGCAGACCCTATGCTTTTACTCGTTTTGCCTTAAGATTTCTGATCCCCCGCCATTTTAACGGAATAGCTGTGTTTTGGTGGAAGTGATTGCATCCGTAAACATTGTTAATGGAGTGTCACCGTTATTGTTTTTTTATTAGAGGGCAGGAACCGGAGGATTTTGAAAAGTCACACGGGGTCATGGACTGGTGATGGAGGATGGCATCTGTTTTGCTGTTATTCTCTACATTGACACTGTTTAGTGAATAACTTTTTTTTTCCACATTCAAAAGTTATCTCTTTCTATATCTCCAAAATGAAAAAAACATATCTCGGGTAATTGTCAAGCGGATGATGTTTGTTAAACCTAAATCCACACATTTCTTTTAGAGCCATTTTGTGGACGGGAGAAATGGCAGGGGGTTTTGGAGAGGGGAAGTAGTAGCGATTCAGCGGTTAAAAAAAAAAGTCTGGATCAATATAGATTTAAAGTCATAAAACGGTCTTATGTGTCTTCTCAGACGACAGGCTACAATTATTGGTATCACTAGTAACCAGCAATGTTTTGGGTTCAAATCAAGCTCATACCTTATATTGTCATATTGGCTTTGTCATGTTACACTATTTTACTAAAATCTCAGATATGCCCGAAAAAATAACATTGAAAACATTACAAATGTGCCAGATAAATAATCATAACACAGAAAACTAACTTGAATGTTGCATGAAATAGATCTTCACAATAAGTTAATATGTATGAAGATTTCTCAAAATTTATTTTATTTTAAAGGAGACTGATAATAGTGTTTGTACAGTTCCGCTGTTTTTCTACTGAGCCACAGAGCATTTGCTGGTGCTGTTTGTTCACCCTGATCCCTAATATCCTCTCCTGTTCAGCGCTCCGGAGGGAGGTACAAGGACACCATTATGAGTGCCAAAGTGGACATGGAGCTGCCAGCCAAAGAACCAGATCGCACTCCCTCAGACCCTTCCTCCTCCTCCTCCTCCTCCTCCCCCGGCGACTCTGTCCTTGTCTGCAGTAGCGATGGCATGGCTAAGAAAGCACGCCCCCAAGCCCAGACCACCACAACTCTCCTATTACCAGGTGAGGCGTGTGTCCAAAAAGTGGCCTGGTGCATTCAATAGACCACCCTTAACCAGTTTCAAGTCCCTGTGTTTTGGGAAGCATCCTTCCTGTCTGCAAAGCCAATTTCCCTTGTGGGACAGTAAACTTTGAACTGGACACCAATATTTCTCATATCAACAAACAGCTGGGTTGAGATAAGAGACAGTGTCCTTGAATAAGATGCCGAATGTGTCCCAGCTCCAGGGGTGGGCAAGGAAAAATAAAACTTCTCTACAGTAATCAATAAAGTCTCACATAAAAAAGAGAGCTAATTATCTGCATCCAGACCAGATCAGGTTCAGGTTCACCCAGAATGTTTAGTGTGGCAGGTTGGGAATGCCTCTGAATCAGCATATTTAAAACTAAATATATACTGAATCCAACAGAGAGGAAGTTATTTTATTAATAACACCATTCTCCATCAACACAGGCACATGTACACACATGTATCAATTCAGTTCAGTTATTGTCTTATTAGCTTTCCAGACAGGATTCACAATAAACACACAATAAAAACACAATGCGGTCAATGACTTGTACAAGTTCAAATGTTATTTATCAAAAGCACAGTAACAGTGAAATACGGAATCGGCTGTTAAGTGCCACTGAAATGCTGTTACTCTCTCCAATGTGTGCTCAAACAGACACAGACGCTGATCATAAATGTGAATGATCAACTTTCCGTTCTGTCTCGCCAGCTCCAGCCTCCAGCCATCAGAAGGTGGAAGCGACTTCAGGTGCTGTAGTGGTTGACCCTGGTAAAGGAGGCGGGGCCAGTGAAACAACCACACCCACTTTAACAGCCCAAGTGGGCGGGGCTTGTAGCATTGTCCACGTACTGGAGTGGAAGGAGGGCATGGCCATTCTACCCAGCAGCAACCTCAAGGTACGTGATGTTTAATGCTTTTCAATTGGTTATACTATTATAATACAATACAATATTTTGTAACCCAGTAAGCTAGTCTTCTCTCACAGTGAGTTCCTTAAAGGGGAACACCCAATTGTTTTCTGCTCAAACCTTGAGTTCCATGACTATTATTGGTGGGCAGTGTTCATTTTGACACCTGTTTTTAATTTTGTTTTGTTACAGACTAAAACGAATTGTTCGTTTTAGTCTGACGAATATGCTGGATGAATTCGTCATGGTCATCATTCCTGTTCATTTTCATCATATAGTCGTCTTCGTCATCAAAAAGCGATTCATCGGTGTGCATTTTTGACATATGTTTTGCTGATGTTATTAACACTGTTGGTTGGTGAATCATTTTACAATATGAATAGTGGTAACCGGTGTCCAGTCTGCTTATCAGGTGGTGACTTGTTAATAAATCATGACTCACATTAACTCAAGCTTGAAAACGCACATTAGCTACATATTGTCGGTTAAAAAAAATCTGCTTTGCGTCAGACTAGAAAAATAGAGGAAGATAATATGACTGCCTTGGTTTTGGTGATAATATTGTATTAAATAGCATGTCAAGATAGAAGTTATTAAGGTAATATGTAACAATGAATAGGCACGGTGGAAACATCAACATCAATTCCACTTTGTGTGCGTGTGTGTGTGTGTGTGTGTGTGTGTGTGTGTGTGAGAGCACTCGTGTGTGTGTGTGTGTGTGTGTGCGTGTGTAGTTTTGTGTCAGTGATGTTGGAACACTCAGTACATTGATAACTGCGGGGACAGGCAGCAGCAGTGCTGAACCGACTGCGGGGACTTCTGGGAGAGCCTCTGAAGCAGAAAACACAGCACCAGACAAGACAGGTAGAGTAATTGAAGTAGGTTATACAGTGTTATAGTGGCATTATCGTGTCGGGGAATGAACATTAAGCAAAGTTTTACATTGGTAAAATATTTTTACTCAGCACTTACTCAGCAGTGCAATAAAGCAGTCAACCTCAGAACATTAGCTGCCCAGGAAATCTGCTGATCAATAACAAAAATTACTGCCTGAAAAGTTTAACTGTTGACACGGAATGAAATGTTACCTTGTGTTACCTTGTGCCTTTTTTTGTATGTGTGTTATAATAATGATTTCTAGAGCAGAATTTTAAAGCAGAAAATGCATCAGTGGATGTACCCACAGGGCGCTGCAGCCGCCAAAACTGGGAGCTGATTATTCATCTGCTGGTAGAAATCATGAACTTTAATGGAGATATGTGCACTCAGAAATAATTCAAGTTTCCTAACAAAGTAAAATATCTCTTTAAGGTCAGAAAGAAATGTTTGATATCTTCGCTGCTCCGCTGTATTTACAATACACAGGATATGATGTAACTATCCTTTGTGTCCTAATCCGAGGTGAGCATTCACATAGAGGCCTAATTCAGAAATGAGAATGACACGCTGCTCTGTAAATGAATACCATAGAGAACATCAGGCTACTCTGTCATAACTCTACAGGACCATAAGACAGACAGCAACATTCCCGGCTGTCTACTCTAGTTTTCAGGGTGTGAGTGTGTGAGCGTGGGCAAGTCATTAGAGTTATCAAGCGGGCACCTTCCTTCACTGATGTTTCGTTGAATTACACTCACGACACGTCGAGAAGACTCAACAGTGAACTCCAGCGTCCTGGAACCGTCCTCCTCTTTACCCACAGACAACAGACTCAAACCTGCCGTCCCTCTCTCTGTTTCTAGAACGCTAGCTTAACATCCGCACTGCCAACCATGCTAGCTTAGTCTCTACCTGCAAATCCTCCTGGCTTCACCTTAATGAGTTTAAAATGCATTTGCACACTACACTTGCCAAAGCAGAGAGTAGAAACCCAGCCTGGCTCACCATCCAGATATCTGCATTTTATCTGCATTCGGCTCAGCTAAGACCAGCTAGCCCTGCTGGCTTGATTGGTCCGCTCAGCTGTCCAGCTAATCTCATTGTCAAACTATACTACACAGGCATTAGTCAATTAGTCTATATACAGTCAAGAAATACTAAGCTGTTTTTTCCTTTCACAAGAAACTTTATTATAGAGGCGTTTATTAATTTTCTTAGTGCTGTATTCCAGATGTGTCAGGTCCCATAGTTTCTGTGAGAGGGTCAGCTGTGGAGCCAGAGAGGATGATTCAGGCCAAAACTGAGGTCCAGATCGTACCAGGTCAACAGAACCATGAACCCAGAGCACAGAGGACGTACACCGAGGAGCTGCGCAGAGAGCCTATTATTGAGAAGTATGTTCGCAACGTATTATGACAACATGTGAATACGCGCGAGCGTGTGCACACACTCATTTGTCATTACATCTGAACAAGTGCCTGTTACACAAGCTAAGCTAACCTGGTATCATTAGTTAGCTTGCTGGTCTTCAAAAATATCTTGTTTCTTTCCTAACTAATTGTTGTCTAAAATGGAAATCCAGAAGTCTTGCAAAAATCTGCTATACTTGTTCAGTTCTGAGCAGATGTGTCAGGGTAGTTCTACGCTCCACTTGATATTTAGTGGGAATTAGTTCAATTGAAACAATGCATTTCTGGTTTTATTCACACCAAGATATTCTCTTAACTGTAAAACACAGAATAGGACTATGACATGGTCACACCTTTAGATGTACGCTCAACCTGTCCCGTCTGCACCTCAGGAGGACCGTAGGAATAGAGAAGATTCCAGCGGGCGGGAGGGTCTCCTCCCTCAACCCCGATCACCTTAAACCCATGAGGAAGAGGAAGAGGAAGGAGTACCTGAGTCCCTCCGAGGAGGACTCGGACATGGAGGGCACGGTGGGAGATCAGTATACGACGTCGAATCGTTTTGCATAAACATTCAAATGGCATTGAGATAATCAAATGTTCTCATATCTGACAAGTGTAATGTGAATGAGTGTGTCATTACTTGACTAGATCGCTGTGGTATGGTGGACATACCTGTATCAGTCCTGGGTATAGTAGTAGCAAAGTTATCATTGTTTGGATGTTAGCTTAGAATAATTCAGCATTTGTACTTTCTCCTAGTTACCTGTCAGCCACAGAGAAGTACACTACATACAAATACTTTAATGCAAATTTCTTACATTTTCTGACATTCATGTTGCAAATCCCACCCTAATGGAACTGAACAAGGCTAAAACAAGCCATCAAAAACTATTTGCAAATGCTATTTTACCTGGAAGTCTGGAACATAGGCAAATACATTTGGGTGTGTTTGTGTTATTGTAATTCAGTGGGTTTTTTTAGAATGCATTTGTTGTTAATATCCCAGAAGAGGAAATAGGTGGCAACAAGCGCTGTTTGAACGTTTGAATGTTTGAACGTCGTTTTTTTTCTCTTGGGAACAACAACAAAGGGAGAAGTTAATTTGTGGTGGAAGACAGGTGCTTTATGGGAAACTTTATTTGCTTTGTGCTCTCAGGATGAGAAAATGGACGACTCTAAGACAGACAGCAGACACAGCAGAGGTGGTAAGAACACTTAGGAAATGAATCACATCTTTTTAGCTCCTTGTAAAAAAAAAAAAAGCTCTATTGCATCTTCTGTCATTCTTCTTCTCTCCCAGTATCTTTTCTTTTCTTTTCTTTTCTTAACTTCTCCTAAAATCTGTTTCTTTCCATCTGGCTAATTGGCTCCTTCCTTCCTTCTTCCTTTCCTTCTTTCCTTCTTTCCTTCCTTCCTTCCTTCTTTCCTTCCTTTCTTCCTTCCTTCCTTCCTTCCATTCTTCCTTCCATCCTTCCTTCCTTCCTTCCTTCCTTCCTTCCTTCCTTCCTTCCTTCCTTCATTCCCTCCTTCCATCCTTCATTGCATCCTTCCATCCATCCCTCCTTCCTTCTATCCTATCATCCTCGCTGCCTCCAGGTACCTCTGTCCCTTCATTAGCTGCCTATCATTGACATCAGTGTGATCTATTTACAAAGCATGCTGTTGTTGTAGTATCATTTCCTGGTATGTCACTATGCACAAAGGCGGCAGGTAAATGCCTAAACTGTACCGTCTGTCAAGGTGGAGACAGCAAGACTGAGCAGTGGACATGGGCCCTGTACCTGGAGGAGACCAAAGCACTGGCTGCCCCCAACAAGCTCTTCCAAGAGGTGTGTCTGTGTCTTGTATTCTGACTGCACTGTGTGTGTAGCTAGGTGTGTGTGTACACAGGTGTAGAGAGTATGCCCATCTCTCTGTTTCTACCTCTGTGCCACGTTTTCTAGGATAGGGGAAAATCCACCATATTGAGTGAAAGATTTGTTAGGGAATGTCCACCCTAGGGAGGAAATGAGACAAGAGGAAGAAATATTTCCTGGACGGAGTGATGTACATGGTTCAAGGCATGCTGTAATTGTTACATTGTGTTACAGACTGAAAGGTCATAGGGTGAGTTCATCAAGTGGTGTTCTTTATTTTAAACGTATGGTATTTCTTCCTGTGTCCAGTCCCAGAGAGTTCCCATGGTGAAGAATAACTTCAAACAGGGCATGAAACTGGAAGGCATTGATCCTCAACATCCATCTATGTACTTCGTCCTCACTGTGGCTGAGGTGAGACAAGCATCCGTTCAGCTCTGAGCGACCTGGCTGAAAAGTGATCCCACAATATTTTGGGAGCCAGTGGCGATATTTCGATACGAGATGATATTTTTATATTTTTTCTTAACTACATATCCACATAATGTCTGGTGTAAATGTTTGGACCAACACACCAAGCATGATCTACAAGTGGGCGGAGCTACAAGTGGGCGGAGCTACAAGTGGGCGGAGTCGTGACATGCAGGGAACCGGAGCAAAGGACAGAAAGAGAGAGAGGACGTTTAGTGTGGATTTTCAAGAGCGACCGTGTTGTAAAATTATATTAAAAACACGTAGGCTAAATTATCTCGATATTCACGTTTTCATGTGATCATTTAAATATATTGCGATTTATCGGAAAACTCAATATATTGCCCAGGTCTTTATCCATTACTACAGAGGATGGGCCTTAATAGCCTGAGCAGATTATTTATAATCAGAATTACATTTACTGACTGATGTCATCACTATATACAGTATATAGTACACATACTCTATGCATTATGAACGATTATGGTTATTGATTATGATTATGAATGTAGTTGGACAGGAGTTTATTTAGAGTGCAACAGGATTAGTGCAAGGGTAGGGCTGGCATATTAAATAACAATATTTATAGCTACACGTGGATAAAGACGTTGTGTAAACAAAAGGCAAAATGGCGACAAAGGAGAATAAATTAAACAAAAGATGAGTTATAGCTATATCTTATATCTTATTCCATATTGGGTTAGGGGGGTGTAGAGGAAGGAGGGAGGGTAAGTGGTGAGGTGTGGTGGGATAGGTGTGTGTGTGTGTGTGTGTGTGTGTCTGGTGGGGTTTAATGTTGTACCATATGAATGTACAAATTGCAAAAATAAATATGTTACGTTATCACTGTACCACAGTTCTGGGAAAAACAAGTGATGAGACCTATAACAGAGAGATGTTTGCAGGCATCAGAGTGTCAAACTGACTATTAAAACTGTTTTCCTTTAATTTTGGCATTTTCTCCCCCATCTTTTCTCATTGATTCCGATGTTAAATTCGATGCAAAACAAATCAAGCTTTCACATAAATGTGAAATGGTAAAGAATAGACAAGCGTTTCAGTATTTCGTCTCTCTCTCTCGTCACGCAGGTCTGCGGATACCGTCTTCGACTTCATTTTGACGGTTACTCCGACTGCCATGACTTTTGGGTCAACGCCAACTCCCCTGACATCCACGCTGCAGGCTGGTGTGAGAGCACCGGGCATAAACTCTACACTCCCAAAGGTCAGAGGTCACACTGTTCACACCGTGAAAGGTCAAAGTTCACAGCTCTAGAACTCGAATAACTCAGACCTTATACTAAACTAACTAATTAAATAAAGAATTAAGATAACGAAAAATAAAATAGAATTTGAGTCCTTTATCTAGTCAATACTATTGTCTTGTAATTTCTTCTATTGCTCTTGTTCACATACTGTGCTGTATTTCATGTATTTGTATGCACTGTGTAAATCACAGAGCATCTAAATCCTTATATGTAAATATTGCGTAATACTATCCAAATTGTTTCATTTCAATATTGTACATTAAAGTACATCTGTTGTTGGTCTTTGGTTACTGTTCATATAAGAAATGTAGGAATCTAAACCCATTTTACTGTATCACTCAGTTGCTGAGGATTTGATCGTCAGCTAAATGCCAAAATGTGAAAGTACGTCTTATAAATAGAAATAATGGATCTTGAGCCGTCTTAATGGCCCTTCCTCATGGTCCCCTGGTGTCTCTCTGCTTCCCTTCAGGCTGTAAAGAGGAAGAGTTTACCTGGAACAATTACCTGAGAATGACTAAAGCACAAGTAGCTCCGAAAGAGCTGTTTGCCAGTCCTGGGAGAGTACGTATCTGTCTGTCTGTCTGCCTGTCTGTCTGTCGGTCGGTCGGTCTGACGGTCTGTCTATCTGTCTGTCGGTCTGTCTGTCTGACGGTCTGTCTGTCTGACGGTCTGACGGTCTGTCTGTCTGTCGGTCTGCCGATCTGTCTCTCTGTCTGTCGGTCTGTCTATCTGTCTGTCGGTCTGTCTGTCTGACGGTCTGTCTATCTGTCTGTCTGTCTGTCTGTCTCTCTGTCTGTCTATCTGTCTCTCCGTCTGTCTGTCTGTCTGTCGGTCGGTCTGTCTCTCTGTCTGTCTGTCTCTCTCTTTCTGTCTGTCTCTCTCTTTCTGTCTGTCTGTCTCTCTGTCTGTCTGTCTGTCTGTCTATCTCTCTGTCTGTCTGTCTCTCTCTCTGTCTGTCTGT
>OMKK01090472.1:0-51791 GCA_900302305.1 Polymixia japonica
CTGCAACTCTAATACAAGGAACAGAGTACTGCAGAGTGGTGGCAGAGGTTCTTTCAGGGCCTCCCGCTGAGAGGACACTGTAGCCCACTAAGGTGAGCAGGGTTAAAGGGCTCTATGTTTCTAACAGTGGTCCTCACAAGGAATGGAGCCACGCTAATACCGTAAAAGCTAACAATATAACGATAACCTACGTGTTTTCAATCTTATGTATGTATTTCCGACGCATTTATGAATGAACTTCATGAAAATAAGTGAGAATATCTATATCGCTATGCCTTCCTCTCAATTTCTTCGTCTGCAATTTAAACTTGCCAATCTGAGCAGAGGTTGCGACGAACGGGAGCTAAATCATCAGACTGGTGGTGGTACACCAACCTGAGAGAATGGCCTTCAGACCATAGGCCTACGCTAGTAGCCAGCAAGGGGTTTGATCTAGGCTCAGACCAAACATTCTCTTCCTCTGCACGTGAATGAAATTACTCAAAATCAAAGCTCTACTACAAAAACTCATTCAACTGAGCTTCAATGCCCATTCGCCAATAGTTTCCCCCATCCTACAAACCACATGAAATTTTGATGAAAGCAAATAGGCTGCCATATTGGGTTCATAGCAGCACACACGTGGCATTTGCTAAATAATGCAATGGATATAATCGCTGACGAACCCCTAGGGATCCTGCATACGTTCTGCTAGGTTTTCCCATTGAGGAGAGGAACACTCCTTGACGCTTGTTTACTGCAGCTGTGGTAGGTGGGCCGTGTCTGGTCACAAGAGATTCCCCACATGTGAGAATGTTTTGTACACATAAATTAATGAATCTGTTGCAATAATAATTGTCTGCTTGGCCAGCTTTTTTTCTTGTAATCTTGTTGGATTTATATAAAACTTTGAAAGAGTTAACGTGAGGAATGAGCAAGTATATTTACCGTCATTTATTGCATGAGCTGCATGTGCTGTCCTGATAAAGGACTTTCAGTTCATTAAAGATAAAGATAACAAAGATAACACTTGATTTCATGGTTTGCAACCACATTTTTCTAAACAAACACTACTACTTGTGCCACGTTCTTAGACAAAGGGACATGACAAGGGTGCTATAAGCACTGGTATGAGTACACCTTCAAGCAGACCTATGGGCGGGCTTTAACAAAAAAGGCAGAATGGCCAGTCCATTCACCAATTATTTTCATTCTTCATTTGGACAGTTGGAAAGTAGCCAATTGAGGTGATTCAGGAGAGAAAGTTCTGGTGTGATCTGATCTTAGGACAGGGGAGGATGGGTACGCGTGTGGTTCCAGAGGTGGTGGGACTTAACCATTCCATCATGGCATGTCACATATCTGACATGGTCTTTTAAAACCCCTCACTGAAATGCCATATACATTTAGCTAAGTATGTTTGGTACAGTGGCGTCTCTCCAAACATTTTTCACCAAGCTGCTGTCTTGAAAAGTTATTTAATTTGTTTTCTCGCTGAGCTTTTATTAACAGATGCTCAAATAAGTCATCTCCTTCTGCGGAAATCCATCTGCCAAAGCATCTTTTAAATAAATAAATAGAGGCTACTGTATTGTGTCTTCTGCAGGGCTGTGATGTGTGTATTTGCTTTGAAAGCTATTTTTTCCCCAAACCATCTTTACAAACTGTGCTAAAAGTCACAGCAAAGCACATTTTCCTTAGAAGAAGGGCAGGTATTTGGTTTGTAAAGCAAGGCTGGGTTTCACATTCAATTGAGCTCTATAACATTCTCTGTGGTGTCGGGTGGGAAGGCCCTGAGCAAACCATCTATCCTGCAGCCCAGACAACCTGCAACTGAAGCAAATACTATGGTGATTTCTAATACATCAAACACACACACACACACAGACACACACACACACACACACCCATACCTACAGTAACCTCGGTTAACACCTTCCTTACATTCTCCATCTCACCTCATCTCATCCTACGTCAGTTAATGACCTCAGGATTACTGGTCTGTTGAGTTAGCTGCCTCGAAAACTATCAAGCCAATGTGTAAGCTCTAGAGTACAGTTCTTTCTATGTTTTTAGACAGTTAACAGTGTTGCGTTGTAGATGCATGCAGTTTTTCATAGAAATAACTCCATTGTGGCCAAGCAACTAAGTTAGTTTTCTTGAGCAATGTACCTAGTATTTTCAAGACTTATTGCCACCATGACTGTTCACAAATTGTACCGTATAAAATGAAAATTAATTAAATTATGTGTTGACTGTTGACAGCTTGGCCTGTAGAGCAGAGCATGTAGTGCTTTTCTAGTAGTGTCTGGACATGACTGGTGTATATTATCTACCACTCAATATGGTGTTAGTACTGTCAGTCTGACAGGGACACCTAGGTGAAAACATGGAAGATATGCCTCAAGACCTTGCCATTGTGTGCTATGCCAAAAATTGCAAACTGGCTTCCAAAAATCCACAAAGAACATGGAAATGCCGTCACTCTTGTCCCATGTTTGGAGCACCACCATTCAGATTTTCTTCAGGGAAACCTCCCTCCCTGCTCAGTTAAAAACAAAGGGATAAAATTATAGCTATATATGCTTCTGCGTGAGTTACCCCTGTCATGTATGTCCAACTGTTGTTTTCTGTATGTGTCAGTGAGGGGGAGCTCTGGAGTACTGCTCGACGACTGTTCATTTCCTGTCAAGCGGATGTTTCATTCACTCCCTAACTCTGTCTCCCCCTCCCTGTGATGACGTTGGTATCAGAGTGATTAACGTGTAGCAGCAGGGAGTTCCCTCTAGTAGCAAGGAGCAACAGACTGATCTCAGGGCTAACCCTTAACACCCACAGAGAGAGAGGGATAGAGAGAGTAAGTGAGAGAATGAGAGAGAGAGAGAGCGAGAGAGAGAAAGACAGAGTAGCTCGGGTAAATATTGACCTTCTGCTCCCACCTCTACTCACTGGTCTGCCTGTTAGCTCTCTGGTGGGAGATATACGCACACAAAGACGTATCAGACTTCCACTTAAAAAAAAAAAAATTCCACGGTGTTTCCTGGTGATAGCCATGTTAGGGTTGTTTAACTCCGCCCTCCTCCTCTTTTGATTGGACAGCTGTCACACGTTAGCTGTGTCCTTGTGCATACACAGGTTCTCCCTCTGCTATCATAGTTTATGCTCCTTGTGTGTCCTCATGAATGTTTGCCCAGTTTTATCTGTCTGTACTGTTTCTTTGACTCGTCCTTGGAGCCCCTGATAGCAAAATCTCCCTGTCCCAGTTGCCGCGCCTGTTCCTCTGGTCCCAAGTATATCTCCCTATCAACAAAAATTCCAGGGGAATCCCTCCATACCACCGTGCTTCCCTCTTCCCTACACGTACACACAAAGCTAGCTCACAAGAAGTTACTGCTGTTCATTCCTATGCAAGTTCAGAGAATGCGAATAGGGGAACACAAACTAAACACCACTACTGCGACACTACTGTGACATGGATCACACTGTGCCTTGTTTCCTGGGAGACCACAGCAGATCAGATAGTGAGAAAGTCACTAATAGGAAGCAGGCTAATTATATTCCTACAGCAAGTCCCTGGTCTGTGTCTGTGTGGTTTTGTGGAGAATATCGTTCTAATGTCCTCCGGTAGTTGCCTTGTTTAGGAAAATACGCACGTCGTGGTAATGTGGAGTGCAGATCCTCTGTGTGATGTGCGGCTTCCTCAACACTCCCATTTAGCTGGTGTATTGTTCTCAAAAGAGCAGCGTCATCGCTTTAGAATCGATATCACACTCTTCCCATGTTCCGTGTTCTACCGATGACAAATGCTACAACAGTGGATTAGATATAGTAACCTTGTTGCCTCAGAGATTCTTTAGGAACATATTTTTCTTCAAAGGAGCAGAAAGTTACCTTTTTACGCCCGTATCTTGAGAGGGACAACAGCTACCTCTCTCATCTGAATTATACCAATGATTTTGTGTCCCTTTTTAAATTGATGATTGCTGTCAAGGTAGTGATGCACAACTTGAAATGCTTCGGAACATTAGCTGCTGTACACGGCACACACGCACACACACACACACACACACATGCACACACACGCACACACACACACACACACGAGACGTGTGTGGAAGTAACACAAGAACTGAGGAGAAAACAAAGTTTAACTGATGCTGATGGTGCTTCATTAATTCTTTTAATCAGTCAGATTTAATTGAGTCTCAAATGGAGTTAAGATGGGTCATGAGGTGTGTGTGTGTGTGTGTGTGTGTGTGTGTGTGTGTGTGTGTGTGTGTGTGTGTGTGTGTGTCTGTGTCTGTGTCTGTGCTGCACACTGTGTTTACTTGTTACAAACCTTAAGTGCCAGGTTATTAAGGAAATGGAATATTGATGAAGAGGAAGGAAGTCGAGGGCTGTCTCTTGACCTATTGTGCGTTGCGAGTGTAAGTGAATCAGAGTCAAGTCAAGTTTATTTATATAGCCCTTAATCACATTACAGTCTCAAAGGGCTTTACAAGCCTATGATCACATAGAATTAAACAACACCCCCTGACTTTAACCCTCCATCGGACAAGAGAAAACTCCCAGAAAAAACCTTAGTTGGGTAAAAAATGGACGAAATCTTGGGAAGGCGTGCGATGGAGGGATCCCGTTCCAGGATAGTCAGGTGTGCAATCGGTGCCAAGTGGGCAGATTTCAATCAAGTTCCAGGTTGTAAAGGGAATGATAACAGATATACAATTGGACTAATGGGGCAGTAATAAAAGACTAAGGAAGTAAGAATGTCCGGCTGAGCCAACACCATAACAGTCTCCAGGACGTCAGCGCAGCCGAGCCAGTACAGTCCCACTCGTCGCCACAACAATTGTCTTAACGTCACGGCACACAGGCACACCTCCCTAGGGAGGAAGAAAAGGGTAGCCACTCATAGCAACAGTAGAGACATTCATTCATCCAAGTACAGAAGGAGACATGGCACACAACATTAGACATGAAAAAAGGAAACAGTGTAAACAGTATGAGATATAAGAGGATGAATGCAGGGGGGACAACCAGGGTGAAAACCCTACATCTAAAGCCTACATCTCCTTACCTATAAGAAAATGTTCCAGCAGATAAATGACTGTCAAGGCAGGTAATGATGCTGTTAAACGCTCTGCTCTCAGAAAAGGCAAACTCGTCAATTACAGTACCAGCTGTCATCGGGAAGCTATTATCAGATTTATTCGCTATTCTTAAATGCTATTATCAGAGGATATAGCATGCCCTATTATTAACTATGTAGCCTATGTCTGTACAAAACACAGACATTATATTATTTGATCATTTAGCACCCATACTGAGTGTACTGTACTTGGTGCACTGTGGACAGAATGCTGTACGCTGTACTTTTAAATTGTATCTGTTGTTTTGTTATATCCATATGCCATAAGCAACACTAAGATTTATTTGTTCATGTTGCTGACATGCTTTTCATCGCAAGGCACGTCAAAGTTTTCTTTCACTATTGATGTAGTATTAATATCGGCACAGCAGGACTGTATCAGAGAAACTTCTGGCTCTGCAGAATGGTGTCACCTCTCCCTATCCTCATCTCTTTCTTCCCCTATAAATTGCTTACTTATCAATAATGCATGAATAACACCCTTTCAAAACTATTGTTAATGGAAACGGATTTTTACTTTGTGCTGCCTCACAAATTTATTCAAAAGTAAAAATAACAAGTTTAATACTAGGTCAAGTGCGAAAACAACTAGCACTTCAGAAACACACAAGCAAGTGTGTGTGTGTGTGTGTGTGTGTGTGTGTGTGTGTGTGAGAGTGTGTGTGTGTGTGAGAGAGAGAGAGAGAGAGAGAGAGAGAGAGAGAGAGAGAGAGACAGATACAGAGACAGAGAACCCTGGCAACAACTTCCATGTTTCATTTACTGCAGCAGTAGCTACAATATAATTTTAATGTCCAACCAATGACAGTCAAAGAGTTGATAATCTTTTTCAACATCACTCCCTAGACAGGACAGCCGGAATAGATTTTATATTTGTTTCATGTACCACCCTGTTGTATACACCCTGTGTATATACAGTAAAATAGGTAGCAGTAAAAAGCGCCAGTAGTTGGCAGTGAGTGACTGCAAGGCCCCAAGCAGCTCACAACGGCCTCCTAGGCCAACTGTTTTCTAGGTCAAGGCTATGGATTAATTTTTAGCCCACAGCTCCACTGAGCAGTCTGTTTATTGGTTAGTTTCGTTTTGTTTTTGACTCTTGAATCTAGAATCTATCTCTATCTTGACATCTTTGTGGATGGACATATGGAGACAACAATATAAAGAAGCCCAGGTGGGAGGGAGTTGCAGTAGTCGGGAGATGACAGGGGTTTAAACAAGGTTAAACAAGGTTAATTAAATCAAAACAAGGTTGGCTGTCTACCATTACCATATGGAGATGTACATCAGTATGCTAACATATACAAAGGAGCAGGAAAGTCCTCCAATTTCAGGCTATATAAGAAAGTATTGTTCACTAACACAAACAAAACCGTCCCAGGGCACAGGAATAACAAAGCACTTTCCTTTTGTGTCTTATAAAGGACATTATCCATAAAGGACATTATTCTCGGACATGTACATTTTATATGCATCAGAATTGAAAATTATAATGCCTTTAAAGCTAAAGAACAATTTAATGTTTTCCTTATGACATTAATTTTAGATGGACAAGTACTGTCAATTTTTTCATATGTAATTCCAAAGTTTTTAAACATTTATTTTGCTCCGGTTTAATCATGTCAATCCAACAGGACCTGACTTGTCCCTATATGGAGGTCCAGGTCGACCTTCAAAACAAATTCACGAGAGAATTCTGTTCTAAATCTCTTCTCAGTTCTGCATTTCAAGAGCAAGATTTTTAAGATAGCTATCAATGGCTATCAATTTCAGATTTTTCTTACCAATGGGTTATGCTCCCCATACAACCAAAGATGATCAGGCAAGGACCCCAAATTGTCATGCACACCAAGAATGTCTGTGCACACTACTGTCCCAAGACATAACATAACATAACCCTTGATCTCCCTCATCATTCGGTGATGGGCCACCAAGACCATTGTTAAAAAATTGAATTTGCCATATAAATTAATAATATAATAATTTTTTTTTAAATAAGGTATTTCATAAAGAGTAGTTATAATAGTGGTGCACACTGTAATAGAAGTAAAATTGGCATGGAGCCAAAACCAAAATTACCCTTAACCATCACTGCTTCAAAGAAAACGTGGGTGCAATACTATATACACGTTATTATGAGATTTGCCCACGCACTACTACCACGTGGTATTTGAGGAGGTGGATAATTCACTTCAACTATCTGTTCTGTAGTAGTGGTCCATTTGGCTGTGATATACTAGTATCTGGCGTCATCTTGTGGTAAGAGGTAAACCTCCATTTGTATTTCAAGCATGCAAATTAATGAACGCAAAAGGGTAGTTCTTACTCAACTATCTTGTGGAGAAATTGCAAAAGGTAAGAGCGACATATTACAATATTACAAAAAAAAAAAAGAAGATGTTTCCTGTTATGTCATTTCCAGTGTTTGACGAGAGAAGAAAATGAGAGGCAAGTTTATGATCACGTGATTTAGAGTTGCCCATGTGACTGTTTGAGCAAGACGGTTGTCGCACTACTCGGTCGTTGGTAAGTGTGTACAGAATGACTACCTCGGTAAACCTTGTACAATTACACATTTTATTCCTATCTGCACTATGGGACGTGGGCTATCTGCTGAATACCGGGATGCTTTTCCCTCGGGAGTCCTCCTCACGGGAGGTAAAGGAGTTAAACGGGCTGTGGAACTTCAGAGCAGATTTATCTCCTAACAGGAATTTAGGCTTCGAGAAAGCATGGTACAAAAGTCGCCTAGCAGAGGTAAGCAAGCCAACAACAAACAACAGCAGCTCAATGGTGTTTCTAATTATCTTGGTAATCTGTGTGTGCGCACTTTGAGTTCAAACTCATGTCTTTGCACTTTCTGTGTACTAAACTCTGACCTATCGATCTGTTAGACTGGCCCAGTGATTGACATGCCAGTTCCTGCCAGCTACAATGACATCACCCAGGACCCCAGACTGAGAGATTTCATTGGCTGGGTGTGGTATGATCGAGAGGTGGTGGTTCCTGCCCGCTGGGTAGCTAATGAGGGAACCAGAGTAGTGCTCAGGGTGGGAAGTGCACACTATTATTCTGTAGTGGTAAGTATCATACCTCTCTACCTTACTACTCAACTCCAGTCAAGCCCCGAAACTGAGTTATTAACTTATGCTTGGAATATACAGTCTATGAAAATACACATACTGTATATTACACATTACATGTTGCAGAACTTTTATTGAATGGCTCATAATACTGAATGCTCATTTCCTCCAAAATAAATACAAATAAAGTATCAATATTTTTTCATCCCCTTATACCCTTTAAAAAGACGTGGCAATAACTTTTCATCAGAATAACTTTCTTTAACTTCTATTACTCGAAACTTTCACACAAAACAAAAGGTGGAGGGATTTGTTTCTATATAAATCAAGGCTGGTGCAATGATGTGAAAGTGATCTTACAAACTTGTTCTCCCGACCTGCAATCATTTTTCATCACCTGCAGACCTTTTTACTCTCCCCGTGAATTCACTTTCTTTATATTGGCTGGCGTTTACATCCACCCGCAAGCTGACGAGCACAAGGCTCAATGCCGACCAAATATTAGGAGTAGAGAGAAGGAACCTGGACTCCCCAGTTATTGTCCTCGGGGACTTTAACAAGGGTAACTTAACCCATGAACTCCCCAAATATAAATAGTTAATTAAATGCCCGACCAAAGTAAAGTAAAACTTTCTAAACCTGTTGTGCGGAGATCTAAGAACTGGAGCAGCAGAGAAGCAGTGGAGGAACTGCGTGATTACCTGGACATCACAGACTGGGACATATTTAGGACTGCTTCCAACAGCCTGGACGAATACACAGAGGCTGTGACTGCATACATCAGCTTCTGTGAGGACAGCTGTATCCCAACACGCACAAGTGTGAGTTATAACAATGACAAACCCTGGTTCACAGACATTTGCGGACTTTAGACTTTAGGAGAAGCCCAGCCCAAACTGCCCCCCTTATCATGTGTGACTCCCCAGTTAACACTGTGGAGTCATTCAGATTCCTGGGGAAACATCACCTCCACCATCAAGAAGGCCCAGCAGAGGATGTTCTTCCTGCTGCAGCTGAAGAAATTCAACCTGCCACAGAAAATGATGGTCCAGTTCTGCACAGCCATCATTGAGTCCATCCTCACCTCATCCATCACCGTCTGGTTCGCTGCCTCCAGCGACTGCAGCAGATCATTCGGTCAGCTGAGAATGTCATCGGCTGCAACCTTCCATCTCTCCTGGATCCTTACCACTCCAGGACCAGGAAGAGAGCTGGAAAGATCATCGCTGATCCTTCTCATCCTGGGCACCACCTCTTTCAGAAACTTCCCTCAGGCAAAAGGCTCCGGTCTATCAAGACCAAAACCCCGCGCCACCTGAACAGTTTTTTCCCCATGGCAGTGGGCCTCACAAACAAACCCCCTGCCCCTCACTGACTCTCGGACTTCCACCCCCAGCCCTCCCATTGCCTCCAGCTCTTCAGTCACATAACTTAGAATTATAGTTTTCTAATTATTGTGTAAATACTTGTCATTTCATAGCCCATGTTAGCTCTTCTTTCACTTCATAACCCATGTTAGCTCTTCTTGTTAATACTTGTAAATACTTTGCTTATATTGTGTTGATTGATGCACCAACCTCACCAAGTCACTTTCCTTGTATGTGCAAATATACTTGGCAACAAAGAGAATTCTGATTCTGATTCTGATTCTTTACCTTTGCAGTGGGTGAACGGGGTCAAAGTGATGGAACACAATGGCGGCCATCTACCTTTTGAGGCCGAGATTGGTGATTTTATCCGTGAGAGCCCAGCTGCGCCATGTAGGATCACCATCGCTGTCAACAACACATTGACTCTGGAGACACTCCCCCCAGGAAGCATCCAGCACATGGATGACACCTCCAAGTAATCTCATTCTTTCTTTTCTACTTTAAAAGAAACTTATTGCATATAACAAAAGCAAATAAGCATTAGGTTATTAGGTCACCTTATTTGTCCAACATTCAAAAAAAATATTAATTTTGTAATTGTTAAACAGGTATCCTGAAGGTTATTTTGTGCAAAACACCAACTTTGACTTCTTCAACTATGCTGGAATACATCGTCCTGTTTTGCTGTACACCACTCCTAAGGCATATGTGGATGACATTATGGTGGTGACTGACTTTGCTGACAACATTGGTAAATTAAAATATGATTAAAGACAATAATTTACAATGTCAAAAAACCATATACACTAGACACCATTCCACAAGCATTGTGTCACCTATAGAGTCATTAAACTTGCGCTTTGAGATTTTATCTGCCTGTTAATATGATAACGATCAGTTTTTTTGTTTCTCCTGTGTTTCAGGTCTTGTCAACTACAACATATCGGTCTTGGGTACCCCCGCTGCCACCCTGAAGATCACCTTGACCGATAGAGATGGCCACTGTGTAGCCTCTTCAACTGGACCATCTGGAGTGCTCAAAGTGACGGATGTCAACCTGTGGTGGCCGTACTTGATGCATGAGAGTCCAGGCTATCTTTACTCTATGGAGGTAAGACAACGTAGCATAGTCAAGTTTATAGACATGTATTAGTGCCCTCATGCATCCTCTTATTTACATTAAGTTTAAGTTACAGCCCACATGAATATGACCACAGGACATGTGAAAACAACAAGGAAATGACTTTGGCAAATACCAGCTGTTTAATTCCAAATGTTCAGAGTAAGAGAAGACAGTTTCCTCACATCAGCAGTGAATGCATCATCACCACATCCTCCCCCTGGTGTTCAAGCTCAGGCCAGCGAAAGCAGCATCATCATTTCCTTTGTTTGAAAATCACCAAGAATTTTATCATTACACAGAATCAGATGTATCTGTCCATTGCACCATATTGTAGGGCGAGTCCTTACTGTGAAACCTTGCCAATCCAAACAACTTGGTTTGTGGAATACGTTGAGTGTGAGTTTGGTGTTAGGCTTCTCCAGTGAGCACCTCCCATCATGTACGTATTTGGTATTGGGCCCACGACACCCCTGGAAGAGAAGTATAAAACAGCCTTAACACGACACTAAACATACATTAAAACTCAGAGCTTAGTCTAGGGATGGACATTTATTTCTAATAGAGGGCCACATATTTATTCATACACACACTTTTTTTACCACTAGGTTAAAGTTTAAATCTTGCCTAGCTCTATTAAATGCTCTATTAGATCAAACTACTAATGAAATATCTGACCAACAACCACATCAAATAATCCAGGGAAGAGAATGTTAATTAAAGGCCAATAATAAAATGCTACCCTCTTGTACTTGGCTGGCAATTATGTGCTGCTGCCACCAGTCCCAAAACTAAAATGAACTGTATAAACTGATTAAGCCTGGCATAGCCCCACAATATTACAACACCTATTGATCAAAGGTAACAGCATCAACCTCAACATCAAAAGGCTGATGGGGTGGTTGACCCTGTTGGCCTCAAGCAGTCCACTCAGCAGCTGGAAAAACATGTAACAACAATTCAAAGGTATAATAGGGGTGGCCCCAGTTGCTAGTTTGGGGTATGTGAGCTTGTTTTATTTGTATACCTCATTCAATGAATCTTCCCTAGCACGATGAGCTCAGCAAAGTGTCAAGCCACTGTAGCAGTGCACGCTTTAAATTGTTGCAATCTCTGGAAGGTCTATGAGTTGTTGGCCCTCGTCTGCTTGCCTTCTCCAATCCCAAACCTACCATAGTTGCTCTCACTTTTTACAGGGCTCCCACGGCCCTTAAAAGTCCTTAAAAGTGTATGAATTTGAAAAAAGTAAAATAAGGCCTTGATAGTTTATGAAAATGGTCATAAATCATTGAAAGTGCTTGATTCTACAGTGAAAATGTTGTGCCAAAGTAGAAATCACCTATGTGGGATAATGGAATAGGCCTAGGACTACGTGGTTCAATTTTATAGTTTGATCTGGAGGTCAGAGCACCCGTATCTAACTGTACCGACCTCCCTTGCTCATGGTGCAACTCAGCAGAGAAGACGGCTGCGTTGCATGATTGAGCGAGGTGCTAAACAGTAGTCAACGAATTGAGTCGTTGAGCATCCAGCCCAACCTTTAGTGTATACAAGATATACTGGGAGAGATGCAGGCAGCAAAGCTATTGGGGAAACAAGGGGTTCATAGTTTACGCACTTTACCTTTGTCTTTACTGTCTTTACTTAAACCTCCAGGTTCACATGACAACAGCCAATGAGAGAGCAGCATATGAGGACGTGTATGCCCTGCCAGTAGGCATCCGCACTGTTAAGGTCACCAGCACCCAGTTCCTCATAAACAATAAACCCTTCTATTTCCACGGAGTGAACAAACATGAGGACGCTGACGTGAGTACCACTAGAGGGAAGCAAAACATTTACCAAGGGACTGAATCACTCACTGTTCATTTTGCTCAAAAGCAACATACAGCAAAGTTTTAGCAGCCATTTTTTTTCTTTCTAGGCAATTATTGCATAATGGACATATATCTAAAAACGTAACACGAAATTCACATGAAATTATGTAAACGAATCCGGCTGGGTGACACGTTCTTCCCTGCCTCTCTTCCAACGGCTGTCATAGATTCGAGGCAAAGGCTTAGACTGGCCGTTAATGGTGAAGGATTTCAACCTGCTGAAGTGGCTGGGAGCCAACTCCTTCCGGACCAGTCACTACCCCTACGCCGAGGAGATCCTGCAGATGTGCGACCGCCACGGCATTGTGGTGATAGACGAGTGCCCGGGGGTGGGCATCAAAGACATGTAGGTGTCTCGCATCGCCGTCAAGTGTTTCTGTGTCTCGGTGGGTTCAGTTTGATCACCGGCATGGTCTTCCTATCGAAACGATGATGGTGTTTGAACACAGACTGCTACAGCTTATTTTGCTACTCGTGTATCATCCTTCACCTCAGACAGTAATCAACCTCTCGTCTTTTTTTGGAACATCAAACAGCAGCCTAAGATTAAGTGCGAAATGGAGCTTAAGTTTATCTGTGTCAGGATTGTCTGCCATGGAGGGCCATGTTTAAACATTGTGTGTCCATGATTGTAGGTGTCAGTGGAGATATAATTTGTTCTGTGAGCCAGTTGAGGTGCACAGAGACAGCAGGGCAAAAAATGAAACGTTAACCAAAACCAGTCTACAGGCCAGATGTGGTCTGTGGGCTTCGTGTTAGAACAGCGTTAAAGTCTTGTGTGTGCTGTGATAATCTAGTCGTAGCTTCAGAAACGCCTCCCTGGACCACCACCTGGTCGTCATGGACGAGCTGGTCAGGAGGGACAAGAACCATCCCTCTGTGGTCATGTGGTCGGTAGCCAATGAGCCGGCTGCCGAGATGCCCCCTGCTGGCCTCTATTTCAAGTGAGTACTGGTCATATTTTCTCCCCTGTCGTTCTGCCCCACTTGAACCTATGAGGGCAACTCTCAAAAGAAGACCAGGCACTTGAAAAAACTCAGATGTCTGTTAGAATAGAGATGGTAGAGATAAGGGGAGGGGATTAAGTCAGAGCCTATCCCTCTACTATAGTCTGTGGAATGCAGTCAGAGTAGTAATGAACCTGCCCAGAACACTAACAGGTGGAGTTCAACAACAGCCCAAAGTTTAAGGTTGACAAATGGCAGAAAAAAAACTCTACCTACCTAGCTATTAGTGCACCGCAGTTATGTAGTATGTTGGGTGTATATAGCAGAGTGTACGGATCATTTCTATAGTACATTACTAATCTTACACTTTGCATGTTTATGTTTTGTAACAGGTTGTTTGCTTGGACACCTTTGGGCATATATGTAGTCAGACATCTGTTTTGTGAATTAAACCCCATACTTCCAGTTACCTGCTGTCACTGAAGGGTGCTCTCAAACTTTTCCTCCTAGGACCCTGATAGCTCATACCAAAGCTCTGGATCCTACCCGACCTGTCACTTATATCACAGATAGTAACTATGCCAGAGACAAAGGGGTGAGTTTTTACTGCACTCACTTTCAAAATGTCTGTCAGCACATGACACATTATCACATTTTTAACACTCATACAATATTCCATATCTTACTCTTTTAGAGAACTCATCTCATATCTTTGTCAAATGGTCTCCTCAAGTAAGAGAGGAAGAGTTTCCAATGTTTATTTGGTCTAATTCAAAGCACTTGTTGCCAAAGTATAGAACTTTGTTGTAGACATACCTATGGTCAGTATCTTAAGATGAAGCTAACAGCTTCAAGGTACTGATTAGTTTGCTAGTGACTCACTGCAGCTAATAATTTTCAAGGGACAATTAATTGGCCTCAGAGTAATTAGAGAAAGATTTTACTGAATTTAGTATTCAAATGTTATTCATATGCCTCAAGAGGCCAGTTCAGTCTGTAATTGTGAACATTCACTAATGTTTCCCATAGCCAAAGAGAGATGAGAGCAAAGGCTTGTCCCAGGTGATATTGGTGTACAGTTCTACAGAGAATGGAAAATAATGAAACGATAATGGCGACAATGGCCAGAAGGATTTTCTGGGAATAAGGGGACACACTCACCCCATAAATTCATAGCACTAGTAGAAAAAAGATAGTACTCCCAAAATCCAAGCGTGTCTTCCATTCACTGTCAAGAAAGCAAAGGATGGCTTGGCCCTACATCAGTGTGATCAGTGTAATCCTTGTTTTCTGTTTTTTGGGAGGGGGTTGTTTGTGTTATGAAAACACTTAACAGGGTTTCCCGCAGGAAATTGGTTAGCAGAGGGGGTAAGTGTCAGAACCTGCATGGTGACGGTGTGCGGTATAGACTAGCCTACAGCAGATCTGGGGATGAGAAGCACGACTACTCCACTACTTAAACATTCAGCCGAGGTGCCCCCTCTCCACAATAGACAGCTGGGGGGAAACCCTGTTTAAGCCTTGTTAGACCATATGTACCATAAATGTGTTGGCACACTAAACAGTATCTCTTCCAGTCTGAGTCACATTCTATAATTCATTTCATGTCCCCAGGCTCCCTATGTAGATGTGATCTGTGTGAACAGTTACTTCTCCTGGTACCATGACCCAGGCCACTTGGAGGTCATCCCCATCCAGCTCAAAAGCCAGTTTGAGAACTGGTATAATAAATACCAGAAACCCATCATCCAGAGTGAATATGGAGCCGATGTGGTCCCCGGGCTTCACAATGTGAGGATTCACAACACAAATATACACCTAATTACTTGACTGCGTAGTGTTGGCATATTTATAGCACCAATATGCATGGCATGCACCGACATGCGTGCCTAGTAGGAAATTCGAGAAACCCAAATTGTTCTGAAACTCAGCCAATCACCTCACATCAACATTTGAGACATTGTTTAAAGTCAGTGAGACCGATTGGAACTCACTATCCCCAAAAACAGGTTGCAACACTTTGAGTCGTGATCACAAAGCTGTTTTTCCCACCCTGTAGGATCCGCCCATGATGTTTACTGAGGAGTACCAGAAGATAGTCCTGCAGAGCTACCACGAAGTGTTCGACCAGAAGAGGAAGGAGTACGTCATCGGCGAGCTCATCTGGAACTTTGCAGACTTCATGACTGCCCAAGGTAACGGGAGGTTCATGAGCACCTGCGGAAGCCACAAGTGATGGCGATGCATTGCCCACGCTTGCCCTAGTTTTATACTAAGTCAGAATTCCGTATCGCTTATTTTTGAGTTACCCTTTGTGATTGCGAAGGGTTGATTGCTTCGCGAAGGGTTCTGGTATTGTCAAACAAAGGAGGAGTCCACACAAGGGGAGATTCAGTCTGTAACGGTGCTTGGCAATGCCCTTGCATACTCTGACATTCCACGGTTGTGTGAAAGCCAGTCCGCCAAGTGTGATGTCCGACCAGCATTCTCAAACCCCCCCTGTCTGAACTGCCATATCAGAACTATTTCTGGCCTCACTACTCCCACCTCAAGGACAAGTTGTCTGTTTGTCCTATATATAAAAAGGATCCTGTTGATCCTATCTGTTCTGTCTGCAGGGGTGACCCGTGTGGTGGGAAACAAGAAGGGCATCTTCAGCAGGCAGAGGCAGCCCAAAGCAGGAGCTTTCATCCTGAAGGAGAGGTACTGGAGACTGGCGAACGAAACAGGTAGACTGCCTCCCTGGACCAAGTACCCCTGCCTCCTCTGACACCACCGGCCCCTGGAGAGACTACATTCCATTAAGGCACCATGCCTTATGAAAAATAGGCCAGGGTCAAAGTGTTAGTAAAGCACTTTCAGTTACCTTGAACAAATGGTTTAACTAAGCACTTATAGGATACGTTGGTTGGTGCCAGTTAAATCAATACAGTTAAAGAGTAAAAAAAAAACAAAAAACGAAAACAAAGTTATTCCTAAGATTTATGAAGAAGTTAAAACAAAGTTTCACATTCTCCAAGTCTCCAAATTTGGCCTCCGGTGCCTTGCCAATGGTGCCATTTTAGATTTTTGCTTAAAGAGGTACTGTACATTTAAACGTGTTTTTTGAGCTGTAAACTAAATTGTATGACTGTACTGTGATGAAACACATCAATGCTGCTGTTAATATTGACACTGACATCAAATTGATAAAAATCTGAATTTCATGGGTTGAAAATGGCTCAACACGCCATCTACTGTTTTAAATCAGCCTGAGCCTTGCAAGGCCAATGCTGAGCTGACCGTGTGGGACTAATCTACATCATGAAATTGATCTAAACAAAAAAGATGTTAACACTGTCTAATCTCACTGAGCAATTCCTGACCCCCTGCCTCACACATCGACGCCCCCTCTCTCAGCCCCTTGCCCACTTTTTAGCATTGTTCAAAATTATGCGGTGGGTTGAGCTAGGCTCGGACAAGGACACTTCAATGTGGAAGTGTCCCTAGTTTATACTCCCGGTCCCTAGTTTATACTCCCAGCTCCCAGGAGGAGCTGGGGATCGAACCGGGAACCCTACAATTACTGGACGACCTGCTCTACCTCCTGAGCCACCGTCACTGTCTTAATTAGTGTTGAGTGCACTTTATGGCATGGAATCAATCAAAACATCCCCAAGAAGGCTAAGCAAGGCCTAATCATTACTAGAATAACAATTCTGATTGATCACCATCGTGCCATGATACATTGTTTTAGCACAACTATCAGCAAGAAGAAAAAAAAAAGGTCACCCTGTGGTTTAAGGTTAGCCACATGCCAGGACCTGAACAGTTAAAACGCCATTGAAGCTTTTATGGGATATTCTGATACAGGATTTGAGATGGTGTTTATTTAATTCCCCTCTTAAGGGTAGGGCCTAGATGGTCACTCAAAGTTAAGCATTAGCCATGAGAGTGCACAGTACAAGGATGTCAATTGGCATTTTGACATTTTGCGTTGACAACAGCATTGGGGATGTTGCTTCTCCAAAGTAATCATTTGTCCTGTACACTACAGAACCAGTCAGACTCAAGAATTAGACTTTCAAAGTAGTTTATATAAACTGTAAATATGAAATCACAATGCTGATCTTAGACAGAACATTAGAATTGTTTTATATTTCTTGTCAGTATATGCTGAACATCTGCCTCCACTATGTTAAAACTACATCTGCATTACAGACTTCATTTAACATTGTAATTTTTATTATTTTATTTTTTTATTTGGGAAACTGAGCTTCCTTGCCAAACACTGATCTGCAGTACCAGCCATGTCAGGTTGGTCTTTGTCTGTGAAACATTCCAATCATTTCAACATTCCTTTGGGTGCAGTCTTGTAGAAAACATGGAAATATACACATGAGCAACCTTGCTTTCCCTGACTTACTAGACCTGAATCTTTCTAAAACTCTACTAACTACTTAAGGATTACTTGCTGTCAAACTTGCCTGATGATATGGCTGCCATCCTAAGACTAGATATCATCATCAGTGGCTCAGCTAAGACTTCTGGCCTGGTGAGACAATTGACCTTTGTGTTCCAGCAGAAACAGTACTGGGCAATCAAGACTCTGATCTTCTTTTGTTTTCTATCTGACATTGCTGGCAATATTAGTTGTTTTCAGCACAAAAAGCTGAACACATGTACTCAAATCATGTACTTGCTGTTGCAATCTGTTTGTATTGTGTTTTGTGGAATGGCAATTAAAACATAGCCTATACATACAGACTGTTTTTCAGTATTGGGATTTGGTCCAGCTGTTATTGGTGCATTTAGACACAATAATTGTGTTACGTAACTGGATGTACTCTGCACAGGTGTCATAACACTTGTTTTATGCTTGCTTTTTTATTTAAATAGCTTAATGTTTTTTTGTTTTTTTGTTTAATACCTCTCCAACACAATGAGTTGGGTGTGATGTTTATCAAGTCTGTTTTGACTTGGCTACAGGTTACTCATATACTTGAAAGCTTCCAAAACTGAAAACATTCTTATTTAAAGGTGTGTACCACTGAATTTCATCTTGTATGGTATCCCTGTGCTACACAGGACAGTTTGGATGTTATCTGTAAACATTACACATAGTCAGAAATAAGATAACAGTTTGTCTTAATCTGCAATGTCACACCAATGTAGAACGGCTAGAATTCTTTGTAAATAAAGGAGGTTTAGTGTGACAGTATCCAGGATTATTTTCTGATGATCAGGGTTCATGTCCTAGTTTGGAACTGATTTGGAACCAATTGTTTTGCTAAAATGTAAAACTCAACTTGATGTAAATGTTTAACTAGTCCATTAAGTCATTTTTCCCCATTCATGGTCAATGGAGTAGCTCAAAGCTATGCTATTGAGGTTATCAGTATGACATTGCAGATTAGAACCTTGGTTGTCATTCTATTTCTAGACTTGTTTTTCAGATTTTAACACTAATCTTGAACTGTCCCAAATCACAAGAATAATCTTAAATTGACAGCAGTGCTTCTATCAAATAACTCTTTTAAAAATGATAGAGGTTGTTTCAGAGGGAATGTTTTAATGGTAGATCATTTCCACATGACAATGACACAATTTAAAATGTTCACTCGTGTCAACTTTTTCCAACAGTTTCCCATAAGGTAAAATGGATTAAATCAGATTGTTTTTCTGCACCCTCCTACCATTCATGTAACACTTCCATGTAAGAAAATACAGCATTTTAAAACATATTTGGCAAATACAGAAGCAAACCTAAATAGTTTTCCTCCACAAAGAAATTGAATAAAATGTTATGCTGACACATGGATTTCTAGCCCTCCAACCCCCCATTTTCACTAAAATAACCCAGAATGTTAACAGTCAATACAGCTAAAGGGAATAATTACTGATGGGAAAAGAACATTACAATCTTGTAGTTTAAACAAAAAGTGTACTCTTAGCTAACAAACATCCTAGCTAGAAAAAAAATAAAGATGACAAAGTGGAGTTAAGGAAGGGAAAAATATAATCATGAACGGAATTGATTTAACAGGGCATTTTGTATGGTAATCTATGGATTTTTGCACTGATACTGGATAACATCTTTGGGAATTACCAATTATCAGAATGCATCTTAAGGAAGGCAAACAGGAGTGCCTGTTAGTCATCATTCTTCATGTTACAAGGCTTTTTACTGTTGCTCTTCTTTGGCTCAAGGCCCAGTGATCAAACAGAAGGCACTTTTGATGGCATTGGTGATGCAACAAACATGGCAGTTGTATACCTCAGGGCCTAATTCAATATTTATGAAAATGAAACTAGGACAGGTTGAGAGTCATAGCAGTTATGATGTTAACTTGCTCCTTTTTGAAGAAAACATCACATCACTGACCTCTCGTCCAACCTAGGAACATTCTGGAAGCTTCTTGGGACATAACATTAAGCTACAGACGCTTGTCATTCCCCAGTTTGATGCTCAAAGGACCCATAATTGTTGCCATAAATGAGTAAGTCATGTCAAAGTGAAGTCTAATTTTTTTTTTTTACAAATGGAAATTTAACCTGCAAGTGAACCCAAGGGAAACTTTGATACAAGTGCCCAGGCTTTCCCCAAAATAATAATGGTTGGTAATGAACAAAATTATGTGGTTGGTAATCTTCAGTGTCTAAAAAAACCCCAAAAAAAGTCCAACGGTGACCAATGAAATGCTAGGAACTGACAATGCTACCCTTCAACTCCTATAAAAGATCCGATACAGACACAATTTGTTTAAAATGGCAGATTGACACATTTTTTGTCTCATGACAATATCACAGGTACTGCCTCATATACAACTGATGACTTGATACATTATCACAGGAAGAACATGTCAGTTAAATTCCCCGTTTGAACATTGGCCATAATCAACTCTCTTTCCCCAAGAGCAGCTCTGAGAGAAGTTGCATCCCATCAAAGAGACATGGAGACTAGCAATGGTAGATCTCAATCCCAACTAGTATAAAATCTGAACCCCATTCAGAGATCTAAAACAGTGTCCGTATTGTCCAATGGACAACATATGCTGGAAGCCAGGACATATTGTACTATGTGCCTGTAATGTAAGGAACTTTGCGATCATGTATAAAATGAATTCAATTGGGATTCAAAAAAGAAAAGAAAAAAAGATGGTTTTACTAGGTACCTTGGTGCTGGTAGTGAGGAAATCCAGCTGCCTTGAACCGTTTCACATGTTGGACAATACTGTGAAGGACTAGTAACACCACTGCAAGCTGTGGTCTCCCTTTCCCATACTGTCATTCTGCAAATCTGCATCACCAGGAGATTAAGATTATGTTGGTTTACGTGCTAAAATTGTTTGCAGTAAACCAACTGAAAAGAACGTTATCAGTGTTGGCCACTGTACAACTCATGAAACCATCAGCAATCCAAATACCGTTTTTGCTGAAGCAAATACCATAACCTACTGATATGGCTTAAAGACTTTTGTCTCGTCTTGTTGAAAGCATCCTACACCTTGTACACCAATGTTCATTTTAACAATTTTTGTTCACATCCTGCAAATGAAACGCAACTCAGTTTTGCGAGATCGCCATGACCCATGGTGTGACATCAAATATTTAGGTAAACAGACCCAGACTGAACAAAAGCCAACAAAGTCCTATCGTAGCTAGAACGCGTGCATCTGCAGGAAATTAGATGCTTCCGCCACCGAGCACTCAACCGTTGAGGAGACGATCACAGTTTAGCAGCCTGCACAACCTTATTGGACTATTAGGGAGGGAGAAACACTAGACTGGCATTTTAGTTTTACAATATAGTCATCATAAAAAATAAAGCCTTGGACCTGTAACAATGAAACAATGAGCAACAATGGTGTAACATTGACATTACATCCCTCCCAAAAATAAAAGTTATTAGGTAATTCACCTTGCACTCCTTTAGGCACATAAGTCTTCATGGATCCCACTTGTGTTGTGGTCAGGAATGCTTTTCACATAATAAAAAATAAAATAAAAATAAAAGACAGTAAGGGTGTGGTTATGCAGACTTGGTGTTATGAACCTAGTGTTCTGTTTGAAAGACTTGTTGTGTTGATGGCTTCTGAGAGCAGAGTAGACGGTGACCACTTACAACAAGGAAATCCACACAGCTCTTAAACAGCATGCCTGACCAGGACTGCAGGACGTAAGATGCCCCACACTAACCGCAAGCACATCTTCAGACTTATTCACCCACGAGGTGACCTCAAATCGCCTTTTGTTCCGGATTTGTTTTGTTTTTTATTTTTTTCCTGTTTTGTTGGTGGTTTTTTTTTTCTTAAAAGTCTATTTCAACACTAAATCACTATCTAGCCTGGAATATTGCTCAGCAGCTATTTACAGAATTGCAAAAGAGAAACAATAATCTGACTGATCTACACACGATTTCTCACATTCTCCCATGTTTAATTTTAGTGGTCCACTTCAAAACGAAACGTGCTAAAAAGTGTAAACATGGAAACAAACACTATTCGTTGTTAATGTTAATAATTGTGCCCCCCCCCCTCCTCATGGAACCATATCTGCAAACTGTATGATAAACTAATGATGGTGCATTTCTACATTTCAGACTCATTTAGTTCCGCTCAGGTTTTAGTGCAGATCCACTGTGCAGTAATAAGACCTCTCTGACTATTTCAAGTAAACCCCTTTTATGTTCCGTTTTTCTTCCATTTTCCGATCCTTTTTGTTCGCAAGTGAGCTGTCCTCCATCTTCTCTATTGTGGACCTCTACCTTGGCCTGCTTGGGTTGATGTATTTCCCCTCACACAGCCAGCCCATTCCTTAAATGAGTAGAATGTTTCAGGAAAAAATGAAAAAGAAATGAAAGAGGAAAAAAAAAAAAAATTCACCGATAAATCCTTCCGTGTTTGCGATCAACATTGACATGTAGGGCCCGACATTTTTAAGTTAATTTTCTTCTCATTTCTTTTTTTTTTTTTTGAACACACAGCAGAATAAACATTGTTTGGAAGCAAGGTCTCCTGGTGGCAAGTCAAATGTTCAGAGGTCACATTTTCTTTTTTGTTTGTCTTATTTTTCTTGCCGTGTCGACAACTTAGTCCTGCTTGGCTTGGAGCTGCTGCTTCCAGGCCTCGTTCAAGTAAACCAGTCGCTTGTAGTTGAGGATAAACAGTATAAAGTTCAGCGCATATGTGGTAATGCAGATGATGCAGAAGTCCTTTAGGACAAAGTAGAGGATGTAGCCCAGGTAGAGCGAACCCATCACCGATAAGATGGACGTCGTCATGAGAATAAGGGCAGCCATTGCACTGACCGTCATTCCTGTGACAAGAAACACAAACTAAGGCTTAGGTCAATTATGTATACACACTGTAAAATACACAGGCTGTCATGGACAAGTGACCCTATGAGTTACTCTGGTTACCAGTTCTTGTTTCAGACCTTTAAGTCTCACAACATTTTTTTGTGGTATTTACAACAAAATAACCCAAATGAAACACAGGGATTGGACAAAGGTCAAAGGAATCACCGTTGCACCCTAAACTTTAAAGCTGCCTTCAGATCACAAGAAATTTGCTCTTTGCTCACCGTGAGGTAGGGCGCGGAGCATAGTGCAGACACTTGGTGCAGAGGCAAAGCGCAGTGCAGGTATACGTCATCAAAAAGTGCACAAGGTAGTTATTCACCATTTCAAGGCAACAAGGACGCTACCGGGGTATTTGAACAACATTTCGCCATGCGTTACTTTTCCTGCCGAGATCTTTGTATGTTTTTAATGTTGTGTTATAGAGTTCAGCGAACTCTGAAACACAGTGTTGCTTTTTTATTCCGTCACTCTCTACCTCCCCTGCTTGCATGTGTCACTTCTGGCTACATCACATACAGCTGTTATCTCATTGGTTGTGCTTTGAAAGGTCAGCGGTAACCAAGGTTAGAGTTGAAATAATTCGAACTTTGAGCGCAGCGCTCTGTGGCAATTTCGAGTGGTGCCCCACGCCAAGGGTAGCATTTCCGCCTAGTTGGACCTCCCCTCTCCCCATAGGAAAACAATGTCACAGCCACTGCAGAGCGGTTTTTACCACTGATCATGTGTGGGGGCCTTATCTTCCTGCCTGCCTTCGCTAGTAGTAGTGCAGGACAGGTCTGCTAGAATGGGCGATGTCCAAAACATACATTCTGTACAAGGGCAGCAGGAATGAAGAATGACCTCAGCTAAACACCCCATGAAACTCAAATCAGAGCTTTGGAAGTTTAGAGCATTATCAAGGGGTGTCCAAAAAGTCATTTTTTCACTTCCGGTCATGATGAACAACACAGGTGGTCAAATAGCAGGTGACACACTCCTCAGCTATAGTCCCTTCAAAACCAGGCCAGTGAATTATATCTGAAATCTGAATATTTTTATATTGTATGACAGTCCATTCTCTTGTACAGAGAGTCTTGCCACCACAACTATGAGAATAGGGGAACACTTTCTGGTTTTAGAGGGCTACCATAATATAACCGTAACATAACATAACTGTTTGACAAGTTGTGCCCAGTCACAAATAGTGGTTAAACTGTCCAAGGCCATGAGAACAATTTGAGCTCTTATATTGAGTGGTACTCCTCTTTAAGATGGAAATTTTAACCTGCTGCCCTGGCAGATTGGCTTAACTGGGCTACTGTTGTGCTAGTCAAATGAGAGTGAGCAGTAAGTGCTACAGGTAATAGAGCCTCTTGTTCTGTACCAGCACCAGGTAGCTAAGCAGGCCCACAGGCCAGTTAACAGACAAACATATCAAACCAGCATGACTGGGTCAGCAAAAACATCTACAAGATAATCAGGATGGAGGAGAATGTTGAGTTAAAATGTTGAGTTAAAAGGGACCTACATACATTAACATACATACATTAACTCAATACATGTCAACCATAAGGATGATTATTTAGAATTCATAGAAGGGTAACACTAGTCTGAGTCAGGAAAACAATATTAATTAGTTATGAATGACCATGTCAGAGAGTGGCAGACATGTTATTGAAAACGGTATTCATCTATCAGAAAGACAGTACCGACGGTATGAAATTTGAAACACTGACACATACTTGTCCTGACAAATCCCTGATCTATGGAAGTAAAAAGAACAGCTTGTATGCAATGTTGAGAGAAAATGTTCCACTCCCCATTGACTTACACTAGCATTACTAACAAATATAGGGCAGATGTAGCTAGTACCAATGTCTCAGAAAACACTGGCTTGAAGAGTTTTCAAATGTTCTGAGGATTAGCGATCAATAGGATAAGTTTCTAAAAATACCGCTATACCTTCCCTTACAGTTAAAGATGGACTCCAATAACGATATGCGTTATCATGTGATCCAGGTTTAGTCAAATATAGCAGACAGAGGAAGAGAGAGTGCTGAGTCAGCACTAGTTGCACCATGACTAGGGAGACAGTCTCACTATTCTCAATACCGACACGTGATCCTGAGAAAAAAAAAAAAATCTTACCTAATAAGAGCTGAAAGGCGTAAAAGCAAATTCCGTAGACACTGTTCGGCTGGTTTAGCGCGCTGTCATTACCAAAAATTGAGCCCAAGAGTCCAAATCCTCGACCCCACCTACATCATGGAAGGAAAAATAAAGTTATAACATTTACTGCAAAAAGAAGAAGCGATAAGAGTGGCAAACTGAAAAGAATGGATCACAGTTAAGTATTGAAGCCAAGGACCAAACCCCAATGAGGCTGAGATTGTCCTATGAAATTAACAAATATATAGAAATATACTGAATAATCATCTATTAATGGCTAGAGATGTTTCCACCAAGACCTGGGGCTACCAGACCCAGTTCTTTGGGGTATATACAGCTCAAACAAGACAGGCTAAATTTAATAAACACCTTTGGCTTACATTTGTATGATTTCAAGAACTCTAAGGTATGACCTCAACAGCAAGATAATAAAGTTTTGTGGGTTTTTCCCCCAAGATCAACTATGCTGGCTGGGAGTTTGAATAGCTTCGATTTAACACTTTTCCTCCTCCACCTCCACAGGGTTACAGCAATCCATAGTTGAGTGAAATTTGAGCATGCAACACAATTAGGTCCTGTATTCCATTATTAGTATATGTGCCCCAGTGAACTTGGTTTCAATAGACTGTTTTTCCACCCTGACAAATTATGCCATATCACAATATTACGATATCTAAAATCTAGGACGATATCTAGTCTCATATCATGATATCGATATAATATCAATATATTGCCCAGCCCTACTTCATATTATACAATTTAGGCTATATCATTCAACATTTCAGCACAGCCAGTTAGGCAAGGGAAGATTTAAGTCAAAGATTTCCATTGCAGATGGAAGTTTTTTTTTTTTTTTTTTTTTTAAATAGACGCAGTTTAACCCAATCAATATCCTCGTTCACTAGAGTGACAATACAGACTTTCACTGTTCAGTTAGTTTGGCATTAGATGGAGGATATCTTTAATCATCTACTCTATAGCCTTTCTGCACTACACTGCTGCTAACAAAATATATTGTGTGCATTTAGTTACTTCTGCATGTTACAACATATAATTTATGTTGCAAGGTAGCTGATCCTGCTTACCTAGGCACTCTGATATCTGTCAGGTGACTTTGACATCTGACAGGATGTCATTTATTCAATGAGTGTGTTCCAGGGTGCTGGAACGTAGGGGGATGTAGCAGTGCAGCATATGATCTTTAAGTGCCGGAATAAACATAGATCTTATCTGTTTGTCCCCAGTAATATTTCTATTGAACTTCACTGAATTGAATCTTTGGTCATGTTTATTCATGTCAATCTTGAGACTCCATGGCTGGAGCATGATGGTTAGAGGTGGGGTTGATAACTATGACTTTTGTTTATTTGATTTCCTTTACTCCAACCATGTAGGCTACTACAGTCTCAGAGGAATTGAGAACCAAGAGTAGTAACCGCTGACTTCTCATAGACATGCACTGAATTGAACGGTGAATTTTAGATAACTAACTGGAAATGTGCGCAGGTGGGTGCAGCAATACTGTTTCAATGTTTTGGATAGTGAACAGTGACAAGATATGAAGAGTCTGGTGACTATGCACGTTTAAAGTGGCCACCCCCTGTGCACATATTTTGTTATTTTAAAATCTTACAAAGGGCTCGCTGCGTTCAAAATTAAGCTTGATTGCACCCCTTCGAGAAAATTTGCACTTGATCAGCAAAACTGAGATTTCAATCAAAATAGCCACTGGTTCCCTGTCATAATTTCTTACAGCTGGTAGTCAGATAAGTAGAGTTGTTGAATAGGACTAGTAGTTCTAGGAGTAATAAAAACCAAGATTCTTACTCATTACTCATTCTCAGTATTACTCAATACTCATTACTGATGTAAATAGTTTCCTGCCTATCATTCAAGTGGGAAAGGTAGGTCTAAAACCTCAAAGAAGAATGCAGCATGAATAAGTATCACCAATCAGACAGAGCCATCTCACAAAAACTGGCAGTGTGTAGGTTACATTCCAGTCAAGCTTGAAGTATCTGGGTCCTTTATGAGGCAGGGCCCTATGCAAGACATTGGGGGCAAAGGAATCATATTCAGTGAGTTTCCAATAGGTGGGGACAGAATTACATTTCTGCAAAGGTGCCTGCAAGCTGGGCTTTTCCAAAGTGATCATGCTAACTTTACAGAAAGAGTTTAGGCAAAAAAATGATTTTCTGAATGGCTGAATCCTCAAAAAAGGGAGGGGAAGGGGTTGTTAATTAAAAACATAATGTGACAATAATGCCATAATGATTGAGAAATGCCCAAGTAATTGTTTTCTGTACAATTAGGGCAAGTTAATTTATCAGACTGTTAATAATGTGATGTCCAGTAGTGTTCAATTAGCTTTCACGGTTCCAAGCTCATTCTAATCAATTTTCTAATCACAGTGAACACTGGAGTGGCCCTGTGCAGTGTGTCCCTCACCAGTTATCTGTTCAGGGAGTAGAGTTTAGGGATGACCCTTTGGATTGAGATGTCACCATACTTACTGGAATCATTGCATTATAGCTGGTAACATTAGCATAATAGCTAGTTGTGGGTAGATAAAGCAGCGTACCCAAACCACCAACTATCCCAACCAGTCAGCAGGCTAAGAACCAAAAATCATTGTTTTGGACGTTAGATGGTGGAGTGGCTTCATTCAATAATAAACACTCTCACATAACAACCGCCACACCAAAATAAACGTTACCTTACTACGATTGAGAGCAGTAAGCAAGATAAGTTAGTGAATATTAACTCAGCGAAGTTTTGAGTTTGTACTGCTGTTTGTTCTCTTCAGAAATGGCTAGCTAGCGAAGACTCCAGAGGAGTAACTAACGTTAACATGCTATGCGCTGGCTAGTAGCTAACAAGGCTAGCTAAACTAAGCTAGCTGGCTATTGATATGCTTAGTAAAATGATGAGTGGCCGGATCATGGTAACGTTAACAGTTAGCCGATTTCCAATAGTCGGTTCGTTAACTAACAGTGGGCCGTGGCGGTTTTTAATTGTGATTAACCTACAACTGGCAAACGTTAGCTCAATTCATTTGACAGTTCAAACCGCGCAGCCCTTCCCAAAATGCCACAGACCAGCCAGTCTCATTGAGCGCCACTGTAGAGGCGCTGCTCGGTGAATTCAAATTACCTTGAGCTGAAGACTTTTGAACAGCTGATGGAATTGCTGACGTCGCACATCGCCTGATAGCTCGAATCCCTAGCCTTTTCCCTCTCCACGTGAAAGGCATATACAGACAATATTATGCCTAATAGGCAAACGAGAAGCCTGGCTATTCTTTCCCATCGAGGGGTGGATACTCTCAGGACGGGCGCCGCCATCATTCTCTGGCCTAGCTGGAGACACGCACGCACACGCAGGGTTTTCGCATTTGGGACAGACTCGCGACGTGGTAAAGCGTCAGAACGTGCCACACCGCGGTGGGCGTGCCGTTGTTATAATGTGTGGATATAACAAAACATTACTCACGACCGGTGAACATAAGATAACATAAGTTGACAACTTCAAAATGTGCGAGTAAACTGGTTTATATTTTTTATGCTCGTACAGAAATTTAGATATTCACTGCTGTTCTTCGAAATGCGCTGACAACTGTAGCAACCTACTTCATGCATGAATAAAGCTTATTTCCTTCCAAAGTAGTCAATCTGTTGACTGTGCGAGTACAACCATGTGAAGTAGACTGTAGACTGTACCTTTAGTTAGCGCTATTTATATACACATAACCACTGCCGTCCTCTACCTTTGCCCATAAACCTGAAGGAAACCAATATGAGAAATGCAACTTCATATTGCAAATCATGCAAAATTACTATCACAATGTTTTGCTTTAAAAAATGAATGTGCCTTTAAAATATGTTTTTGTTAATAGGTAATCGAGTAGGCTAAATACACTGTTTTGTCTACGCCTTTCTCCAAAAGCAACCATGATCATGTGACTGCATGTATATAAACACTGGATGACATCATCCGTTTACTTGTTCACTAAAATTCCGTCTGGTAAACTGCTGCGTTCGTTTCCTAATGGCAACAGATATCGAAAGACTTGCTTCTTTCGAAGCAGCATATTACGATCAATATGAGTATTATAATCTAGTTGAGTACCCATGTCACGCTGGTGGGAAAGGTAGAACAAAGAGAGAAATCGAACTGAACACAAATCGCCATTGCCCCGCTGGACACGAGAGAAAAATTGCCGAAAAATACCATAACAGCGAAATTAAACGGAGAAGAACCAAGAGTGCATCGTCTTGAAAGATTTCCTACCGCAGGTACACCTTTTTAACCATAACTGTAATGCAGTGCAATTGTGTTACTTTGGCGACCTAATGCATGTTTGTTTTGTTCAACAATGGTCAATGCAATAGAGCAATTAGAGCCAATTGCTAGGACAATTATGTAATAACTAGTCTACGTCCGTGTTATATACGGGAATTAATAGGTTATTAATTCTGCATTTGGGGGTTGTGATAAACAACCCTACTGTAAACTTATCACGTGACCATATGACTGTCGTGCACGGAGATAAGTGCTGAAGTCAGGAACAGTGAAATCTAATAGGCTGTATTAGATGTTGATTACAAAAATAGGAAGCATACTTGTATTGTTTTTCAGTCCTACCTGTTAGGAATCCCGGTAGATAAATATCACATTACTGTTGATTTTCCTTGATGTGTCATGTACAGACATGAAGCCTTGTTTGTACTTTTTATACAACTAATTCAACTAATACCATCGTTTTACAGGACTAGTGTACCAATTTAGTCCAAAAATAATCTGGTTCTAATGCTGCTTCCACAGTCGCCAATCTTAAGCATTACTGTCGCAGAAACTATTGTGTTATGGTTGTTTAGACCTGATTCATAGAACCTGCATGAAACTATCTTGACCACTTTTACAACTGTGTACAACTGTGTTAGTGGTTTGGGTACAACTGACAATAATGTTTGTAACTGTGGACTTTAAAAGTTTACCAGGACTGAGCCAGTGTCTTTTACGTTAAACAGTACTACATGGTTAGCATTTTTCATTCTGGAATAAAGGACTAATAGACACACTTGTGCAAAAAATCCTTTAGTTCCATTACCTGACTATGTTTCACCAACAAAAAAACGGCCTATGCAGTTATGTAGCCTAATTGTTTCTTATATGTCAGAAATGATGCACTTGGAACATTGGAGTGGAGGTGTAGCTTAACCATTAACATTTCACTTTGTTTTCCATACAGATCCTGGACAAGTTTGAATTCTGATGTTGACTGTGGCCAAAAGTGTTTTTGCCTTTCCTGAATGGAGTGCTGTGACGCCTGGAATATGCCTGGGCAGTCAGTCACGAGAGAGCTCTCTATTCCACATTCTGCCCCTGTAACAAGATTTGCTCCACTCCTGTTACAGCTGTGCAAGAATAGTTTGTGTTGCATTATATAGGTCAGTAGTGTATACTCAATATATAGTCATTTATGTGAATGAAAGAAAACATTATATGTTGAGAAGATATATGGATGTCTTAATAAAGAGAATATTGTTAACAAGGCTGTCTGACTGTTATTAGTTGCTAGTTATTAACGTTGATATGTTTAATGTTTTTCTTTTCTTTCCTTTTGGATGCTGAACTGCCCCCCCTTCCCACACCCCTGCCACTAAGTTTTGTTGTGTTTATGTGACATGTTTGTTTTGTCTGCTTTTACATTTGTAGCGATTTGACATTTTCTTTTTATCAAAAGTGTTACAAATTAACACATTATTATTATCATTATTATTATTATGCAAAGGTTCAGTGAAATGTGATCTTCGCAACAAGTGTCTGCCACTTCAGATTAGCCAGTTTGTTGACATTCCCTCTTTTATAACCCATGTTGACCATTCTCGGCCGTGTCTAAATTCCTCCCAAGGGCACCATTCCCTGACCCCTCCCACATTTCTTGAGACAGCTTGGCCACCATATAGTGTTGTAGACAGGATTTTTTTTTTATTTTTATTTTTTTTTTTATTTCTCACATTACTCTCTCTCTCTCTCTCTCTCTCTCTCTCTCTCTCTTATATATGTATTCACTTACATATACATTTCTGTAGCTGTACAACAGCTACAAAAGAACTATACTACAAATGCTACTGGTAGATTACTAAATACATACTTTTGCATATACAATATTAAAGCCAATGGCAGCGATCAAATGCTGGTGAAAGCTTGTCAATATCTACTGACCATTATAATTTGTTACTTTAGGCCTAATGATTTTAAAAGTTGTGATTAACATGAAAATTTTTCCCAAATTAATATATAAAGTAGTTCTGTGCTTTTATTTTGAAGTTGGAATTGCCAAAGCGGAATTAATATTAAAACTTGTTCCTGCTGTTCTCCAAGTATAAAAGCAGCACCCCCTTATAGCAAGTAACGCTAAGCTACATTGTTGGCTTAGTTTGTTATTTTATATTTCCATCTACCAAAATGCAGATCTGCAATGTTTGCAGGGAACATACACCAAAATACAGATGCCCCGCCTGCAACATAAGATAGTAAGTAAAGTGAAGTTACTGTAACACTAGGTTGTTAACTAAGATCGGTTAACCTAACGGATGTTTTGGCTAAGCTTTTAGTGTGCTACCAAACTAGCTAGTCAATAACGAAATCTCATAGTAATGGAGTTGTGTAGTATAATATTGTCGAAAAGTATATTTAGTTACTCTGGTGAGAGCATTTGGGGACTTGCAATTCTGATATAGAAGAATACTAACTATCCCACAATGTTGTACTACTACTTTAGATTACCATTAACATGTGGTTTAAAAAATAACTTAAGGGTACATAGAAAATGTAAACAGCAGCACACTTGCAATTTGAGATTCATAGTAGTCATTTTCAGAAATTATGCTCCTAAATTTTATTGCACATGTGCTCCTTCCGTGTTATGGCTAGGTCCATCACGTGGTACGGTATCCCACATAGGTAAAACAAAATCCTAAAAACAATGTTTCCCCACTGTGCCACGAACCTACACGTTTATTTAAGTTTGTCTTCCAGACGTCGTGTTATTTTATTTGCATTTGAGTTCAAAGTCTTTGTTTACGTTTTAGTTTTTTTTAAAAACATTCAGAACAATTGATAAAAGTCTATCACCTATGATTAAAAACTGTGCTGTTTAGAACATGTACGATTGCAGTTCATACTCAGAAACTCTTGTTTTGGTATTGCTCGGCAGTTGCCTTATGTTTGCCAAATTAGCTTTGATTTGTAAGATAAGTTAACCTAAGACATGTTTCGTCTTTCTCCTTGCAGTTGTTCACTAGGCTGTTACAAGACACATAAAGGTAACCCAGCTTGATTTTACCCCCTCCAGAAAATGAGAAAAACATAGACACAACTAATGAGATAATAAATGGCCATGATAGAGGCATTGTAGATTACAGGATTGTTACAATAATCTACAATGCCTGTCACTGGAAGGTGTCAGTCTTGTCCTTATCGGCTCACCACCGCCTTTTTTTTTCTCCAATTATAGACACTTGCCTACCTGTTGAGCAGCCAGCACCCACTACTCTTGAAGCATCCTCTACTGGTATGGGATTAAAAAGTTTATCATTTATCTTTTACGTGATTCACAATGATTCCCATTGTGTGGATTATTAGTGATAGATTACTGTAACAATTTCTGTGACACAATAGGTTTCATCATATTAACAAGGACTGGTCATGGGTGGTGGGAGACTTCTGAGGTGGCTGGCAGGCCGGTTGTTAGTTCAGTTGTATTAAAAAAAAAATGGAATGTCATGGATCATGGTCTGACAGATCATTGTGTCTGATGTCTATATGAGGCCTGCTTCACCTACAGTACCCCCGACCTATATACACTAACTGCCTTATCAGGATATTAAGTTGTAACTATACAGTAATCAATATTCTGTCTACACATGTACTATTTACAGTCTAACAGTAACTTTAGTTAATTTTGAAGTCATGGCAAAGTTGATTAGTGGGGGGCAAGCAGCATTGCTAAAATACCAATGAAAACATCTTGATGCTCTATTTGGACAACATTATGACTGTCTCTTTGCAGAACCCTGGAGTGTCGAGGATCTCTTGGATGAAGCTGATTATGTAGACAAAGTGCCATTACAAAGGCTTCAGCTGTTGGGTATAACTAATATTCTTAACCCAGTCTTTCTGGTAGCAGCATGACCTATCAACCTCTCATTTTAAGCTTGACCTTACTATTGACTTCATGAAATATAAGTTTTTGAAAAATAGATCATGCTTAATATATTTCTGCCTCTCCACAGGAGAATCAGAGGGGCTAAGAAATCTTCTTTGTAACCCCCACCTCCGACAGTTAATGCGTGCCATTGACAATGCTGACACCAAAGAAGACGTGATGAAGGAGGCCATGCAGGAACCTCTGTTTGTGGAGTTTTCAAATCAGTGTTTGAAAATTGTAGAAAATGAAGAAAAGGCATTGAGGTCTGAGGCCAGAAGGGATTTATAGTATTGTGCAGGCATTGATTGATTAGTTGCTTTTTTGTTGTTGTTTTTTTAGAGTGCAATACCTTTTATACCATATGTTGCTATAGCCAGCATTGTGTTGGGGACATTCTATATTTACTTAGTTGCTCTGGCTTCTACTGATCTAACTTCCTGTAATCAGCCTTTTCGTGCTATATAATGACAATAATAGTGTTCAAATAAAAATGAAACTTTTATTAAAACATAAATTCTGTTAACAAATGATCACTTAAGCTATATAATGTGCTTATCAAAAGTTAAAATAGACACCAAAAAGCCCACCTTGAAAATACTTGGTGTTACAGACTTGGTTTGTGCATTAATTTGACATGAATGCATTTGCAACAATTATTTAATGAAATATTTGTGTTGACATGGATGCAATACAAAAGTTATTTTACATTGATCTCTTGGTACAGCTGACACAATTTGATAAAACTGATTTGGTCTGAGTATACAGCATAAACAGTTCAGTAGAATAGTAAGAAAGTAACAAAAATGTAAGTAAAACTAATTGTAGGTCTTGGAAAAAGTGAAAACAAATGGAAATTACTGAACTAGCAAAATGTTAGTAGGCTAGTAATAATCAACAGAGCAATTGTCGTTAATTTTCCAGATCAAAGGCTTCTGGAGCAGAAATTATGCATTGGTTTATTGTATCATTTGGTCCCTGTATAAATAACATGTGAATGCAAAGACAAATTAACCAACAAGTTAATGTTACCCCACCTAAAACACTGTAGTGTAACAAGAAATGTATAAATTATGTTATACAGTACATTACTTTGAAGTGTTGTTGATAAAATGCTTTTGATTTGGTCAATCATCTGAAATACCAGATAAAAGACCAAAAAGTGGTTTAATCTCAACATATTGCCCTCATTCCCGCATTTTACAAATAAAGCATCCATTATCAAACACCTGAACTAAGCAGCAATTTGAACAGGACTGATTTTATCCTACTGTTTCACTTCAATGTATCTGCTTATATGTGCTTTTTTGTGTAATGTATGTTGCTGTAGGTCAGCTTGTGTGTGCTTTTATGTGCAATGCTTGCTTTGTGTCTTGTGTTTTCCACGTGGGACCACAGGAAATAAATGCCTGTGATACTTTTGTGTCATCCTCTGCATTCAGATATTTTAACGTGTGCATTTGTAGTACAAAAAAAATAAATCACCCATAAATAAATAAATACATTAGTAGCACATTGAGTTAAATCTAGAAATGAAGAAAGGCACTTGTCAAAGGCCCAAAACTTTTAACAATTATCAAATGTTCCAGAGGCAACTATAATAACATGACTCTTGGTCTCCATGTTTATAAAGGTGCTAAGATTGTGCCATACAATATTGCCTGTTCCCTAGACCCAGATGAAGGCTATTTTTAACAAAACTCTCTAGTTCACGGCATTTAATCCAGGACCATACATAATGCTGTAAAACCGGGATACAGTTCAAGCAAGGGGACTGAAAATATTTCTGTCTCCTGCCATTTTACATAATTTGAGGGAATTTGTGTTTCTTTTAAAATGTTTGCCCATTTCCTGAAGAGGTAGACCAATTTCTGACAAAAAGACAAATACATTTTTATCACTGAACTGTAAAATAGAACTTGGTGATCCAAGTGCAGTTTGTGTGTTTTTCTACCTTCTCTTCCATCTACAAAAGAGCTTTATTACAGATTTATCAATATTTTATAGTTGGTAAAGGCCAGAAAAGATTTTTCATTCTGGTAAGTTCTAGACATTTCTTGCAAGTTGCAATTCTATGCCTATTTTTTCTGGCCAAGCTTTAGGGGGATACAAAGGGACATTTTTTAAACAAGACCACATTTCTATCAGAACTGTTAACTGGAGGACTGTGCAGTTAGTGTTTTATACCCCCCCCAAAATAGCCTCAAAATACTAACTTCTCTTAACCATCCATAAATAAACTTTATACTTTATAGATAGTAGGAGGTCACACGACATAAAACAAAAAACAGGTGCTTGCTCTGTTCTTTGTCCTCCAATGGCATTATTCCCACAAACACTTCAAGTGGCCTCTTGTAGTTTGGTTCATTTTGCATTAAAAACAATCCACCTATGGACATACGTGTCTATATATAAATAAATAATGTTCCCCAAACAGCCCAGAAAGACCCCCATATCTCAAATATATTACAGCAATTTTTCAAGGCATCTACTCACTGTGATGTTGTATTTGAGCTATGATGTTTAAGGCTTTAAATAATCCTCCACAGATAATTAAGACAACAAGGTTAGGCTTGTTGCAATATGCATCTCCTGTGACGATAAAAACATCCTTATACAAGGGTGCAAGTTGGCTACAACAGAAAGATGAGAGACTTGTGTTTCTAATCATGCTCTTTCAAGTTAACATAGGGTCTACATCATGGAGGATGTGAGGTTTTATGAAAATGGCAACAAAACTTTGTTGTGCTGGTGATGAACATGAAGTTCATGGTTGAATTCATGTCACCCTCTCCTTTTTAGTAACGTAGCACAACAAGGTACCTTTGGCATTCTTAGCATTTTCACTATGAGCTACTGATTGTAACTCAAACACTGAGTAAGTTAGATGCAAAAGACACAGACGTGGCAGCGTAAAAGCTCAAGTTTGTTCCCTTTAGTGAGATCACTGGAGAGCAGCTGCTCCACTGGCCAATTGCTGGGGCACCTCTTATGTAGGACTAGCCTTCATTTGTGTCCAGGAAATCCCTCCCTTTAGTGTTATGAAAGATAGGAACTTTAAATAGATTACAAGGTTTTCTCTAGCAAGATCTGGTTGAATCCTGTCATCAATCCATCACTGTTCAGGTCTGGACGTATATCAGCGTAGAGTAGTGGAGATCGCTGGTAGTGGAGCTTTATCGATTTCTAGGAGGAAAAAAAAAGGAAAATTAAATACATCTCAAAAAGACCTTTCCATAATATAACCCAGCTGACACAACAAAGGCTGTAGGTGATGATTGACCATCATGAAGGTTCTGTGAACGGGTCCTCACCCCGGGTTGAGCCCTAATGGAGGCAAGTCCCTGCTTGTACTGGTTGGTCTCCACCTTGTACTCCTCTCTCCTAGAGGGTAAATTGAGGATGGACATCATCTTGTGGAAGCCAGTGGCCGTCATGGACACAGTGATGGAAGGGGCCGAGGCCATTGCCAGACCCATGGGCCAGGCTCGCACCGTGACGGGCACCTGGATGCTGGAGAGCTGTACCGAGCCCTTTTCCCTGAGAAGGGGGTTTAACTCTGGCATGTCCTCCTCCAGAAGGTCCTCTGCATCATCTAGTTCCGCTGTAGCCAAGGCCTCCATTAACGCCTGCCACGTGAGGAGCAAAAGCACCGATTTACAAATTATTTACAACTTCGCCAGGAGGACTAGCCGGAAAATACTGCAAGGAACTATGTATGAAGTATGAATAAGAGTATGAAGCAATGGGTGATAAAATAATAAATCATAGCCATCATCACAATAAAGATACTGATTCCATTTGTGCAATCAGGGGCATCATGCAAGGTAAAATGTAGGGTAGGCACAATGAGGGCAGTGGGTCTGGGAGTCCTCCCCTACAAAAATAGAGCTGACGGAACATCTTTGCCTGTCTAGGATAAGGCAGATGATACAATGTATCCTACATAATCCAACTTACTGATATATTTTTTTCTTCATGTTTCGTGTGTTCGTTTTATTACTTTGTTGACCTTTGTTTGGGCATGCATGTGCCTACCCGTGGTCAATGGACACTACGCCCCTGTACGCAATCAATATATTTAACTGTTCAAGGTAACTGCTAAATTTTCATGCCATAGGATTCCGTTGTAAAAATGCCAATATTCAGATTATAGCTCTCACCCTCCACTTCCTCCAGGCAGTCTGGATGACTGTGGCTGCCCTGTGCCATCTCTGGACCTGCCTTCTGACCAGCCACGACCGCACCACTGCAGGGAAAAACAACTCACATTCAACCTTCAACATTTGACTGGAAAAAAAGATTGCGAGTGCAATCTATAAAGAAGAACTCCAAGACTTGTTAACAGATGATCAGATGAGCTGTGGTCGTCTGATGAGTTGTGTTGCCTCTACGAGGATAAGTACAGTTAACCTGAGTTGTGACAGTGGAGAGTGTTCAGACTGTTCAGGCACCAGCTGGTGTCTCTTGGCCAGACAGGCAGAACATAGTAAACAGACACAAACAGTTGGAGGGAGGCCACTAAACTATTACCTCACTCAACGGGGCGGTTAGTGCTTTACCTGCTTGGATCAGGGTGGCGGCCTGTCTCTGGGCGTGGCGTCTGCGGTGTTGGTGCCTGCGCCAGCAGCACTGAATGCAGAAGGCCTTCTGGGACAGGACGTTCTTTCTCCGATTCTCCAGCAGCTCCAGCTTTGGGACAGATCACGCCAGATCAGCACTGCTCATTAGACCACAGCCTCAGCTCACCATACCCTTCTGATCAGCAGCGGTACAACAACTTTACAACACCTGCTATACCCAGTTAAACATTAGACAGTCACAGGTTTAAAATGAAAAGTTAAAATAAACAGAGCTAGAAATAGCCAGCATTATATGTTGATTCTATAAGTGGTATACCAGAAATGTATGCGTTAGGCTAAATCCACTGGCTGAAAGGGCATGCTTGCACGCATCTTTGACTTACCATAGATTGGGTCATAAACACTTTTGTCCTTCCACAATGCACCAATAAGCTGTGTGTTTCACTGTCAAGTTGGGGTGAGGGGCCAAGAGGCTGACTGTTTAACACCACTCTGATAATATTATCCACAGCTGGCCGAAGAACATCATTGCCATCAGCCTCGGAATCTGAGAGAAAAGGGCAATCAGGAATTAGACAGCACTAAAAATATTAATTTTAAGCACTACATACTTCAAGACGGACAACATTTGGCAGAGTGCAGGCCTAGAGCTGAGCTGCACTTCGCTAGCAAACAGATTATGTTCTGCCACGTGTTTTTGCAGTCAGCGTTAGTTGGTTGGCAAACACACAAGCAGTTTAGGAGTAAGGCTACAGATCCATTGGAAAGGCAAACAAAACAAACATCAATATCACTACTAGGGATGGGCGATATGGCTGAAAAATGATATCATGCTATTTTTGGAGCCAATGGTGATATTCGATACAAGATGATATATTTATATTTCGTCTATACTACATGTCCAGTCTTGCATACATTTTTGGAACAACACACCACACATGAGATACAAGTGGGCGGAGTCATGACATGCAGGAAACTGGATCAAAGGCAAAGGCGAGAAAAGGACAGGAAAATTATACTAAAAACATGTAGGCTAAATTATCTCGATATTCGTGTTTTCATATCATCGTTGAAATATATCATATTGGAAAACTCAATCACCGCAGAACACATATGGTTGCTGTAAAACGTAAGGTGAATGTGGACATTGGATGTTTCAACTGCCACACCACAAAGTGATCGAATACCTTGCCGACATGCTGCTCTAAATCAAGAACAGATAGTAGAGACACTACGTTTGGCAGTGTTCAGGTTCAGGTTCAGTGTTCAGGATCAGTGTTCTAGTGTTCAGGTTTTAGTGTTCAGGTTCCATCGAGCATTAGCATGAAACGCAGTCCAACAATGGATCACGACAAATATGAAAGCTCAAGCATACAATAAACAAGCAAGGCAATATAAAAAGTGTAAATAAACAACATGCCAAGCAGGGTGTGAGGGTAAAAAAAAATCAGCCATTTTGCATTTACCTGAAAAGTTCTAAAGGAGTTGCAAAGTTTGTTAGAAAAGTCCTGTTTTTAAATACAGCCAACTGAAAAGTCCCAAGGAGAGGAGAGAAAATTGAGGATCAAAAATAATAAGAGAGCTAGTGAAGGAAAAGGAACCAGCAGACCTAAAGAGAGGAAATATAATCACACCAGTCAACTATAGATGTACTCAAATTGATCTCTAATGTATAGAGCCACAAACCACAAATTACATAACACTTACCATTACTATGAGCCCCTGGCTTAAACAGTGAAGTTTGTAACGTTATCAGTCCATAACGTTGTATGAATCCATTGAAAGGAACTCTATACAACAGAACAGAAATGGCAAGAGTTAATGAAACACCAATCGAATCGAATAACTGTCGACTGGTGAGAAGAGGACACAGATGCATTACCTTATTGGAAAGCCTGCTGCACTAATGTGTATGGTCTCCACGATCCCACAGGCCTCTAACTGCATGATAACCTGACGACAGACAGGAAAGGTCCTTTAATTAAGATGTTTTTTTTCTATTGTGAAAATAGACACCATTTTGTCACTTTGTTATTGTATTGTCTAGACAACGCTCTTGAAATAAAAATAATAATAAAAATCACTCAACAGGTACCAAAACAAAGCATCTACCTCCTCCTTTTTGAAGGTCAGCGGCTTGCAGTCTGGGTTAGGTTTGATGCAGCGGGTGTAATGAGGAGCTGTGTTATGGAGAATCTTCATCAGGCTCTCCAGCGAGCTCTACAGTCAGACGCGAACATAAATCAGTGCGGCGGCAATACACAGTGTGACCAAACGCTCCCAGGAGGAGCTCAAGTGCTCATGATCCTGGTGATAACGGTTTAGTTGACCCTCACCTTGAACTTGGAGACCACGGTGACCACCTTACTGAGCCCGTAAGTCGTCTGGTTCTCTGTCTCTTTGTCAGCGAAGACCTGGTGAAGCAGAGGGTTCTCAGACTTCTGAAGCAGGTTGATGAGCTCTGGTGGCACTGGGTCCTACGGCAGGGAAAAAAAAACAAATGGACAATGCTCAACTTTAACCAGATCAGGTTTACCGCCAACTCTTTTAACGTGACGGCCACAGACGTTCTTGCGTACCTTATTTTTCTCCATCATGCCCTCTATCTGGTAGCTGACTTTGCCAGCATAGTGGGCCACGGTGAAGTGTGGCTCCTTGCTGAACTTATCCCAGCTTATGTTAGCATTATCACGCAGCTCCTTCTCCAGACGAACTCTGAACTTACTGGCGTCGGCGGGTCGGTTAAGGCGGCTTTCCTGCATCGACAGATAAGGAAATGTAAAAATAATAAATAAATACTACTCATTCAAAATAAAAAGACATTGTCAGATGCTTTGATTAATGCAGATCTCCTGTTAATGATCAACAGACCTCATTGAGAAGAGAAAACAGGCTGGTGGGGCTTCCCTCTATCAGATCCAGACAGCTCTGGTTGTCCTGGTATTTAACAAAGGACCACTCCAGCCCCTCCAACACATACTCCTCCTGGGAGGAACAGATGGGAGAACAGAGATATTCAAACCCTCCATCTGAAGTGTTCACATGCCCAAGGCAAAATCTGATTATCCAATTACATGTTTGGGGAACACGCTGCGTCAACACCACCACCATCATCATCGTCATCATCATCATCATTGCCGGTCATTTCTCTTCTTCAGATAATAAATGTTCAGAAAATCGGCCGATCAGTATTATCAGCACATTTAATACATCAGGTGCAATCGCAATCCTGTCAGAGTTGCTAAAAAAATATCTAAGCAACGTGAGCCGCAATAGTAAAGACAGTAAGTCAATCTGTCCTTTCACGGTGAAACAAAAAATACAAGAATACAAATTAAATAAGAAGAAGAATAAAAGAAAACTTCATACATTTAAAATGTACTGAATAAACAGTGCCCCGAGAAAAAGCTACTCTTCCAAGCTATGCTCCCAACTTCTCATTAAAGAGCCTCGGTACAGTATTACATTCCCGGGATGACTGACAGACGCCTCGCTTGAATGTCTCCGAGACTACGCCGCGATTCCCACCGGGGGATCTGAGGCTCTGCCAAGGGCTCCGTTTGAAAACGGCAAACTGGTGAAAAGCTACCGAGAGCTACCTGCTGAGCTCTGAGGTAGTGAGCCACAAAGTGCTGCTGGAGTTTCTCGTTGGCGTAGTTGATGCAAAGCTGCTCCAGGTTGTTGTTCTGAAAGCACTCGAAGCCGTACACGTCCAGAAGACCTGCGGATCACAGAGAGGACTGTGTGACCCAGAGCAGCAAACGCATATAGGTATGAATTTAAAATGCACAAAAGAACTTTGTTTTTTTGTACCTATGAAATTGCACCAAGTGGAGTTGTTGTCTGCGCACATGCTGTTGTTGATGAATGTAACCAGCCATTCAAACAAGCTGTAAAAATTAAAAAAATTAAAATTATCTCAATTACCTCAAAATATGTACAGCCACTAATTTTAAACAATAGCTAAAACCACGTGTCTTACTGTTTACCGTACACAACACTGTTTTCACATTTAAGGACATGGCGGAACGGAATGTTTGATCATAATAGAGGCTTGAACCCCAAGCTGCTGCATGACCAGCGATTTTCACATCGTATAATAACAGTCCAACTAATTTCCATTTTATGATGGATCATCAAATCCTCATCTTTACTCACTGGGCATAGATGACCTTGGCAAGGCAGTCCCTCCTAACGCTGCACTCTGCCTGGGAACAGGGCTTGAGGACACTCTGCTTCCCTGCCTTCAGCATCCTCACCCTCAGACAGGTCTGGAGCTCCTCCGCAGGGATGCACAGGAGATCTGCAGCCCTCTGCAAGAAGTCTACCAAAGACAAGAACGGTACCCCATTACCTACACATTTCAGACTGTTTGGTAACTGATGTTGTGAACTATGTCCTTGTGGAAGTTTTTCGTTATTGGCTTGCAATATGGGAGCTCAGTCCACTTGATTGCCAACAGACGTTAAAAAAGCGTTTTTCATTGGCAAAGTGGGGCAGACCTGCTCTGCCAGCCAGGGAGAATCAATGCTTCATGGAGAATGTCCAATAAAACTAACGCATGCACGCATACGCACACACCCACATGCACACTCAAAAATAATAGCAGATTTCTCAGAGAAATCACATCCTTGTAAAAGTCCAACACTGGACATGATGTAATACCTTTGGATTGCTCATGTAGGTCACATGGCTGTGATTCCTCCACTGAGGCGAAATTTACATTCCCCAACTGCAGAATCCCTGCTAATATCTGTAATACATCACACCATCAGGAAGAAGTTAGATGCTTTTCTTATGGAGGGAGACAATCAACAACAAACATGGAGATCAATTGAAATGTTATAAATATACCCTACCCTAAATATTTGCCCCTGACTCTCCACATTGATGCCCAGGTGAACCATCGCCTCTACAGTCTCTTGAAAACAATCCTCTGCAAAACATTGAAACGAGGATCAAAGTTACAAACAAAAAAACACTACCAAGAAGACAACAAAATCAATTATTTTCACAAAAATATGGCAAAAATCCCTAAAACATGGCAAAGATAAAGACTAACCCTCCACTGTTTTTTCAGCATTTGGAAGCCAGGAAAAACTCTGGCCACGTGGCATCCTCCACTCCTTCCTCTGCTCATCTGTGGCCCCTTTCATCATCTGAAAAACAATAAGCTTTCAGCCATTTTCTTCTAGTGTCGCTAAATGAATGACTGTGCCCATATTTTCGATGGATACGGTACGTCAGTCAGATCACCACCAACAGGCCTCGTCGCCGTAAAGGCTTTGTTCTGCTCGATCTTGTCCCAAGTTCACATCTGGTTATCTTTAGATGTCTACATATCTATGTGTACTTATGACATTTAATATTTAGTTCCTCAAATATGTATGCTTTCACATGGTAAGATTTACGCTAAAAGACCAGAAAGAGTGGCCAGATTTGTCCACACTGACACTACCCGTCTCACATGCATAAATGACAAATTGCAATACCACATTATTTACAGAACTAACCAATTTACCCACAGTATACAAGCAAACATTAAAATGCAAACCTTCTTGTGCAATGGCTGCCCACGCCCAAACTCAGCCAAGGTTCAACGGTCTGATATACCACCGAGTATAGAAATACCTACTAGGTTAGGTTACTAGGTAAGTCTTTAAACTTGCCTGGTAAAAGATATGGAAGTTCCTTTCCTTAGCTGGTTGGCAAGCCACCCTGGTCTTCTCCAGCAAGTATGTGTGAACCGACGCCCCCACTAACAACTGAGACCTTTGTGACAAAGACGTATTCAGATGAACAGAGAGATCGCCAGCTTGCCCTATAGTTAATCTCTGAGGAATTAAGCGGACAACATGTGCTGATGTGATACAGGAAGTGTAAAGGCCTCAATCAGAAGTACCTGTCTAGCTGGAGTTGGATGTACTTTCCGAAGCGGCTGCTGTTGTTGTTGCGTAGTGTACAGGCATTGCCTACAGAGGGGTGAAAGGTGGGATTGAGTTACTGTCCACGGCAAACACCTTCATGTCAACTGGAAAGCATTGAAAAGCCGTCTCACCAAAGGCTTCCATGATGGGGTTGGAGTCCAGAACCCTCCTCTCTATCCTCTCCACTGTGTTCTGGCTCTTCACCACTGAGGGGGAGGCAGCCACAGTGGCATAGTATTTCATCAGACAGCGGGACGTCCATGTCTAAGAAAAACAGCGTTCAATGAGCCCCCCCAAGAAACAAGGCTCTATCGGATAAAAGGGTGTCAGATTAAAACAAAAAAAACAAAAAAAACCTCAGAACTCCAATTTTGGTGATTTTCATTTTTCTTTACCTGAATTGAAAGATAACAGGGTCCTCTGAGTTTGAAAATGTTCTGAATGATAAAAGCCTTTGTTTAATTTCAAAACTGCATGTACAGTCAGTAACACCAAGCCCATTTGTCTTGATTCCTGAGAACTTGGCGCTTTTTGGATATAAGGTTTTCACACAGCAGCAATATGCATGTCTAGACCACTTTCCAAATGTCTGTTTGTGTCTCTCATTTAGAACATAGAATCACTAACTAAATGTGAATTTGAAAACAAGCTTGATTCCAGGATTAGTTGTTGTGAAAAATGCTCATCTTTGGAGGAGGATGTAGAGGCAAAACACAAATACATGTTATACACAAGGCTAAATGATGAGCTTTAACTAGCTTTTATAGCGTAAATTAAATGGACAAGCACACACATTTTATTTCCATCTGCCCTACATAGCAAGCACTGCAAAGTCTTCAGTGTCTCGTCAAACTGCCGTAGGTAGTTTTGTTTTCTCCAATAGTGCCCACAAACAAATCCACAAGTTTAGATTCTGTTTACACGCCACTGTGCATGCTCACAGATTTATGCTTACAGCGTTCAGTTGGTAGATACATACAGCCACTATCTTCACTCAGAATTCTAACTGCACACCTCTCAGTCTCCGTGAGCAACTTGTGGATTTGTTTGTGTGTGGGCACTATTGGAGAAAACTACCTACCCACGGCAGTTCGTATACGCTTACTACTACTGTTGGACAAAACAAGGATACAGCTATGGGAGTTGCTAAACACTTGTTTGGAATAGAATGGATGTCAATGTCAACTGCCCAATTTCAGAACGCACGTACACCACGAGAGGGGGTGAGTTGAACAAAAACCATGGCTGATTTACATCTCGACATAGACAATGTCAGCAATTAACCCGGGGTCTTAGCACACTGGCCAATTCCTTTAAATTGAGCACACTTTATGGCATAGCATACTAGTTTTTGTTTTATAAATGAAAAATTCAATATGCTCAGAAATACAAAAACAAAAACACAGATATCAGTCACAGATACAAATGCATGTATGATCTGAATTAAAAAGGAGCTATACATGACATTCAGCCACTAGAGGTTACACTACAGCACTAGCATCTCAGACCAAAACAAATGAACAGAGAAACAAATTAACTAACATGAACTAACATGAACGTGCGGCCGGACCGGCAACCAAAACAAAGAACAGAGAAGTTCGGATTACAACACACAGAGGGAGTGCAGTGTTTCCTCTAGGATTTTTTTCAGCAGTGAGGGAAAGGGTTTTGTACCTGGGTGGTGTGCACATGCCTACGCCGGCGGTCAGAGTGAATATCAATAGACATCATATATCAATATACAATATATCAATAGACATCAGGCATCTTTCTCCTCTATGACACTTGATAAGGTCTTACTATAATAATATGTGTGCACACACATAGAGCAGAGCTCTTTTAAAGGGGTCAGTCACTAGAAAATGGTCTAACCGACATTTGTCTACATCCTTTATGGCTTTAAAAAAAAAAAAACTTGGCTAGATTTTGCCAGTGGCACTAACACAACTAAGGAAAAATAATTGTGACACTAGCAGAAAAACCTGTGCATTTTACCTGTTAAAATAAAAAAATTAATTAAAAAAAACATATTCCGGGGTCTGTACTCATTCAAGCATAACAGGATGTGTTGATGTACCTTTCCTGCTCCACTTTCACCACTGACCACCAACGACTGGTTCACTGGTTCAAGTTGGCTCTGCACGTTCCTGTAGGCCTCCTCCGCCACAATAAAGATATGGGGTTTGAACTCCTGTCAAGAAGACATTGATACGGTAAATGTAATGTCAATGCTTCTCCATTGAAACCAGCAGATAAATTACAACTCAGTCTGATAACAGTGGGAGGCCAGTTTAAACCGTAGCTGTTCAGTTGTAATATGCAATACCTGCGGCTGCGGAGCACAGTGATACTCCTTCATCACATCCAGGGAGTAGAGGTCTGGGATGGGCTGGAAGGGATTGAGGGCCACCAAGGTGCAGCCTGCATGGGTGTAGAACACCTTCATACTGTACCTGACCTGCAGGCATTTCAACACTGACAGAAAAAGCAGGATACATTGATTAGCACTAGGTATTAGCAGGAAACAGATGAGCTACTTTTCTTTACATTACGGAAACCTTAATGCTTTTGGGCAAAATGCATTTCAATTTAGTGGTGCTATCAAACACCACCAGGTGTTGCCCTGGGAAGTCCTGGGGCCTAACAGGACTTCTAATGCTGATAAATCCACTGTCATTGATAGATGGAAAAATACTTTTAACGAGCCAACACCAGTCAGCTCACCAGAGTAGAACTTCAGTGATCCATCAGAGTAAGAGACTCAAAACATACCGACTCCCCTTTAGAAGATCTGACTCAGTAGCAGTACAGCAGTGCTCTAAACCTGGCAAAGAATAAGACTATGATATGTTCCCTGTAGGAGATCTGAAAAATAATAAGGACCTGAATTGATTGTTCAAACTCAGTGACTGTTGCGTTGAGCATAAGGTCATCTCAGAGATATGGAAAATGTGGCATAATTAACCCAATGCCCAACTCAGGTTGCTCTAGAAAAAGAAAAGGGTCCCATTGCACTAGCTGACCTCTGCTGTTACAGGCCCACCCCAGTCATTATTTCTGGCTGTTTTTAAAAAACAAAACAAAGACAAAGGTCTGTGACACGGGTTATTTGAACCAAGCAACGTGCTCCCCGCACCAACGCCGCAATTCCCCAAATTGATAAAGCAAAGGTGCAGTTCTCAAAATCAAAATGGCTCAGTTGCTGAGAGGCAGGTGTACTCTAGGGGGTTCAGAGAGTTTTAACTGACAAGCACAGTTACAAACAGCTGTCTGTGTAGGCTAGCCACATCAGAGCATGAAACAACATATGTCATGTCATGTGGGAAACCATTATTGGCTCTGCTGGGAAAATTTGATTTTCTGCCCAAAATACTTGTAAATGGCCTAAATTGACATTTTTGGACTCATTATGGATTCATTATGGGAAGCCATTGTGCAGCACCAGGATGCCTGTATCAGCTCAACAACCTGATTGGTTGAGCAGGGAAGGATATCCCATAGCAGGATATCCAGTAGCGTGACATCAACACACACCAAACTAAAAAAACAAAACAGAACGACAGATATATGAACGTAACAAACTTGTCATATCGAAGGATAGAAATGGAGCAGGCTGCCAACAACACTGCCAACAACACTGCCAACGTGTGCAAAACGTAGGCAGACAGCTATGCACACGATGCTGGAGGGGGCTCAAAAATACACGCCGATGTTGAAGTATACTCCAGCCTTAAGAGGCCATTCAACGGCCTTCTGTCAATGTACATTAATGTGTACTGTCATGTTAAGAGTCAATAGCTCTTAATGATTGGTTCCCTGCTGCTATTACTGCAAAACTAGGCTGTGCATCACTACATTTTGTTTCAATGTGCATTGCACATACAACGTACAATCTTACATTAGTCATCAAAGTTTAACATAAAAGTGTCTGAATCAACAATGGTTTTTATGTCACTGACATTGCCCTTCTATCCTAATCAGAATGTGAGATGCAAGAAATGTTTCATGTTGTTTTTAAATGAGGCAAACAAAGTGAAAATGTATCAGATAAAAAGAAAGCTTGTGCATTATGGAAACTTTTCCATTCCAAGAGCATGCGTCACGTTTACCAGTGGTACTGCTACATTAGATATTGGTAATGAACACAATTATCTGAGGCTGATTATCAATGATTTTTAGGTTTTAAGTACACAAAGCCAACCATGCCCTTGGATCTGTCATTTGAGTTTAATGGTTCCTACCATCACATGCTGCAGCATTACAAAAAAGCATAACAATTATTTATCCATTAATGCTGTGTTTATCGTGCCTGCAGATTTTATCTTGCTGGGGGTAAATACACACCAAATGCAGCATTCCAAGGTGACATGAGCTGGAAAACATTATAGTGTCACCACTGGCTATGTATTCAGAAAACCTGATGATGATTATGCAACATGTCAAACATGTCTTTGTTGATTGACAGCATGCTGCAAAAACTAAAAAGAATGTAATATGCAATTCCCAATCAATTATGTAGCACAAATAACAGGTACTAGTTACAGGTACTAGTTATCTCTACCACAGATCCCGGGAATAAAATATCTGTTCAAAACCGTTCAGACAGCCCCATACCATTACAGCCACACTTGTTACCTGTTGTTGGGGTCACTGGGTTGACTTTGGTGAGGTCATCATAGGTGTGGAGCTGGTCTTCATCTATGAGGAAGGCCTGGATTTCTCCCTCCAGGGAATCATTCAGGGACTGGTGATGAGACTGGACTTTCTTAAAAACTCCTTTCACCTACATGAAGGAGGCAAAGAGTAAGTCACACTCATGTCGGAGAAACATGGTGTTCAAATCATTATCAGGTGCAAGTGTTGGTATAATTACAACCTTCATGATAAGTGAGGATACCACTGAATTTAACAATATATATTAAATCTAAAGCATTTATTTGGCACTCCTCCATGGAGACACAGTGTTCTGGTTTAGAATTGATAGCACACAGGCCCACCAAAGTTTGTTCGTATAAACAATAAGGAAACAACATTCTAAATGGAAATATTTGATCAAATACCACGTAGACATACAACTAGCCTAGGTAATTTCAGAGCCGGTAGGTTAACGCGTCATGTGTTATTCAGTAATCATCATTGAGCCAGGATTTAAGAAAGCCTACTTTACCCTTCCAAGATCACCTGTCCTGGACCTGAAAAACACAGCAGCAGCCTGAGGACTGCAAATAGCTTGATGTGCTAAACTTGCAAAACTAGTGCATAGTCAGACATGGTCAGACATAGTCTGACTGTAGCATATCTCATCAATGCGTATAGTTTTACTACCACAGAAAATGCACTTCTTAAAAACACGTCATATCATAGAAAGGTGTCTAGAGTTTGTAGATTTTAGGACAGATAACAACGCTTACCTCCCCACACTTATATATGCATTTAACCAACGTTATCGTTAACTCTAGCGTTAGATAAAAGTTTAAATTATAAATAGCTGTGTAGCTTTTACCGCATAACATGGGTTTACAGAATTACGCTTTTCCAACAACAAAATCACACTATAATGTTGATTTAATGTCAGTTTAGAGACACTGTCGGCATAACGTCGGCCTACTTCAGTACTAAACGTACCTTCTTGACTCCATGTCCAGATCCTGCTGCGCGTTTACTCTCTTCAGAATTCATGGATTTTAACGTTAGAAATATCTCCACTGTTGGTTCTTTACATGAGTGACAGGAACTTGTTAGTAAAATAACGCCTAAACAAAGACCAACGTAGTTTACAGTCTCACCCCGCCGCCATTAGACACGGATTTTTCCCCTGCTGTCATAAATTCCACAAGGACAAAATCATAAACTCTCCGACCCACCGCTGCCTGCCACTAACAGACCGACGGCTTCCCGCCCTCTTTCTGACGTTAAATTCAGAGGCCCCGCCCACCACCGACCACATGGACATGAGGACGGATTTGGCGGTCAATTGACTTGACCTGCATTTTACGAAATGGAACTCGGGCATTTCCAATTAGTGAACCCAAAATTCGGATCTTAGCGTTTACATCGGGTGCTACGATTGATAGCTGCTAGCTAGCACCAAAGACAACACATGACATGCACAGCAGCCTGCAGGGCAGTTAGCAGGGCCAGTCTAATGAAAGCAAATGTAGTAATTGACATTCATTTCACACTTATCTCGCTACTTGTTTTTTTGTTTTTTAAGATTTGCTGAACAGAGCATAGCTACCTGTCTGGGAAGGCTGGTTGTGTTTTCCAATTTGTCATCGTTTTCTGTTTTACAGTTGTGTTTTGCACTTCAGGGCCACTATATTTGGATCTATGACAAAAACCATGTGCTGCATCAAATATTTTTTATTCTGTAGCTATTCTTTACATTTGTAGTATATATCTTAACCCAGACTTTGCTGGCCCAATGCTGGCTTGTCTTTTGAGATTCATTTTAATAATTAAAGGTGCAATTGACAATATTCAGCCACTAGATGTCGAACTCGCCCACTCACAACACCGCTGTTGCTCGAAACACATGACCCCTCAAGTGGTTGCCAGTTTGTAGTTTCATAGCTGAGTGGAGTGAGACGTCAAGGAATGGATATTTCATGGTACAGTGATTAATTCATTTTAGCTATAGATTTAGGTTACTTTGTGCGGTGGTGTTTCAAAGTTCATGTAACATAATCTTTGGTAATCTTAGGATATGGCTATCTAGCTTTAGCTAACGTTTAACTTGTCATCTAAGCAGTGGTGTAGTGCAGAGTATACGCAGGTATACGGCTTATACCTACTTATTTTTGAAGCGTGTTCCGCTAAGTCTGCGAAATCTTAGGGCTGTCCGACTGTGAAGTTGTCAAGTGCATGAAGGCTCTCTCGCAGACCTTTTGAGCCCTTTATGTACACTATTGGTAAGAGGGAATTACATAGCGTTGTGACATCATAGTGTTGTGACGTCAAATACAGGGTTACCAGGGGAAGCCCGGAGGTGTTAAAAAAAACAGTAAACAAACATAGAAGGAGCAACTACAAGAAAAAAGATGGTACATAAAAACACATCAGAGGAATGTAAGAATATGTTATATTACACACCTAGCTTATTCATCAACCATTACTACTTACTTACATTTTTGCCTAACGATGCTGTTTTGATAAAAACGAGTAAATTATTTTATGTTATATTAATTACCTGTCATCCACTCTGTAAGGCAACAGCCTGGAAGACGTTCAAATCAGGCAGTCGGTCTCTTAAGTGCCTTGGCCGTGAAGAAAGTAAAAAAACATAAAATAAAAAGTCCCAAACCCACAATCGTAGGTAGCATTTTGGTGTCGTCAAGGTAACATGATATGTCGCTGTCCCATTACTATTTATACTATTTCGAGCACTTGCTGCCTCTTGCAGGTGATGTCAATTAAATCTGTGAGGGTTCAGGACTTAGGCCTTAGGGGGGACATTGAGATTGGGCCTGAGACTCTTGATTGCTGATAACACAGAGATACCACGTGATATTGGCTCATAAGCCTTGTTAGAAGCAACACAGAGATAAACAAAACATTCATTTTGGACCTGACAATTTTATAAAAATTATTAATTCAAAATCATAATGAATTCTTTTGGAAAAGGCATACTTTTATTCTGCACCTTTCTAAAAGATCTGATGTATTTTTTTTTTTAATATTCGTCAACATAAATTTTTTATCAATATAACCTTTAAAAGAAGACAAACACCATTTTTCAATACGATCGATGTATTTGCTGGAATTGAAAATGTTCCTAATAATGGAATGGCACTTCGAAACTGGTCCATATTGTAATTATCGTCATTACAGGACAAAGTGCCCGAATGCATTTGATGCGCATTGCTTTTATTTATTGAAAAAAAAGATGAATGATAAAAGGGCACGTTGCCATCATTCATATTGGTGAAAATACAATGAAACTTGCCTTATTTTTCGCACAACCATTGATAGAGGACCAATAGACTATGTTGGACTTGTCTTTTCAAGCCTGGATTTTGGCCAAAAATACCTTAGAAAGTTTTTTAAGAAAGTCTCT
>OMKK01090476.1:0-10551 GCA_900302305.1 Polymixia japonica
GGACCGAGTGATGCTATTGATGTGAGCTTGGAAGGATAGAGTGCTGTCGAGGATGACACCCAGACTCTTGACCTGAGGGGAGGGGGGGACTGTGGAGTTGTCAATGGTGAGGGAGAAATTGTCAGGTTTGGCCAGAGTGGACTTGGAGCCAACAAGGAGTACTTCTGTTTTATTGCTGTTAAGTTTAAGGAAATTGGATGTAAACCAGGATTTGATTTCCAGTAAGCAGTCGGAAAGGGAGGTGGGTGGGAGAGTGGAAGTGGGTTTGGTGGAGAGGTAGAGCTGGGTGTCGTCCGCGTAGCAGTGAAAGTGGATGCTGTATTTCCTGAAGATGTGACCGAGAGGTAGGAGGTAGATGATGAATAGGAGGGGACCCAAGACAGAACCCTGAGGGACACCGATAGTGACTGGAAGGGACTGTGATTTGAAGTGCTTGAGTTGGACAAAGTGAGTGCGGCCGGAGAGCTAGGATCTGAACCAGGTGAGGGGGGTGCCAGTGATACCAATGGAAGCTAATCTGTCAAGGAGGGTGTGATGGGAGATGGTGTCGAAGGCTGCCGTTAGATCGAGTAAGATGAGAATGGTTAAGAGGCCGGAGTCAGCTGCCACCAGGAGGTCGTTTGTATTTTTGACCATGGCTGTTTCTGTGCTGTGAGAGGAGCAGAAACCAGACTGGAATTTTTCGAAGAGGTTATTGTTGTTCAAATGGGCATGGACCTGGGCTGCAACTGTTTTTTCAAGTACTTTTGGAAAGAAATGGTAAATTAGAGATTGGGCGGAAGTTGTTCAGATTGTTGGGGTCGGCACCAGGTTTCTTGAGGATGGGGGTTATTGCACCAGTTTTGAGGGAAAAAAATCTGCACCCTAGTTTCACACATCTTTTAGACAAGTAAGTTGGAATCTTAAAGTTTTAAACATTCAACTGCATTAGCATAAGCACAAATATATAGTACAGTAGAACAGAATCAAAAAGTCATAAGCAGCCAAAGAAAAGTAGTATACTTCTTTTGAATATTGTATTCACGATGATAATGATGGTAGTGGTGGTAGTGAAAACGATGATGATGATGATGATGATAATGGTGATGATTACAACTAGGAAAAGAAGGATGAGGACATGGAGGAAATGAAAGAAAAGGATGTTTATTCCTTAATCACAGGTTTGTATTCCACAGTACAACTATGTAGTAGTGCTACAAATTAAATTGTACTGAACACTATTGAGATTGGAACACTCACTGACTCACTTCAGTATTTAAGGTGGAGAAAATCAGATAAACAGGAAAGAAGTTATCATAAATTAATTTCATCCCATGCAGCTGCAATATATGGTATTCCCAGCAAATTGGCCTTTGCTGTGGGGCTATGTGCCATCTTGCCCCAAATTAAGTTGTTACACATTTTGGCTTTTTGATAGCATACCAGCCTTTGAATTATCTCCATCCATTGCAGTCCTATTAAATAAATACACATATTTACATAAATAGAACACATTTCTAAAAGAAGTATACTACTTTTCTTTGGCTGCTTATGACTTTTTGATTCTGTTCTGTACTATATATTTGTGCTTATGCTAATGCAGTTGAATGTTTAAAACTTTAAGATTCCAACTTACTTGTCTAAAAGATGTGTGAAAGTAGGGTGCAGATCTTTTTCCTTTGAACCTAATTAATATGTTATTTGAGATGAGTCGTAAAGGAGAATAATAATTAAATCGGTTTTTTTTCCTGTGATTGATTAGAAAGTTAATTTCTGGATTGTACCTGCCATTCAAAAGCAAGAGAGAGCATGTCCTATGTTCTCATAATATACTGTACAAATTATTGTTGTACACTTTAAACAATAATACACTAGTTCAACTTATACAGTATAGGTAACAATTTGCATGAATCCTTTTAAGTAATTCCAACTCAGCCATTATTGAGTGAATCACATGAGACTATTATAGTTAGACTAACTCAATTACTTTAGTACAACCAACATGATTTGCTTTGTCCTCTAAAAGCTTAATTCATTTGAACCAACTTAATATTAATGAAAAAGTTTTAGTGATATTAAGTGGTGAAATTACTTAATTTAAGATATTCTAACTTCTTTATTTTGCTTCCATTCTACTCAGAAATGTCCATGCAAATTGTTACCTTAATTATTTTGAGTATTTGTAACTTATTTCACTTCAGTCAGAATAAATCACACATAGCAATTCCAGTTTTATGATTAAACTGTTTATTGTAAAATCAATGTCAATTTATGTCCCAATGGTTTTTTAACTGTGAAAATGTTTTTTTACCATCATCTGTGCACAAAATAAACATGTCCATTTCCAACAATACAACAAAATTAAAAAAAATCCACACCTAAATGAGTTTTAACCAAAATTAACAGTGTGTTTGGGAGCTCAAAATGAACACATTAAGTCTAATATTTGCAAGCTTTAACAGGAAGAAGTTCAGTGAAGTTCTGTAAACAAAACATAAAAAAGACTAAGACACTAGCTCGCTAAAAGTATACCAATTTTACAATTGTTGAATTAGTTTAGGACAAGCTATAATATCAATTTTAGTGTTTTGTAAAAACAAATTCTTGCACTGTGTGCTGTTACAGTTAGTAGCTGTTGCAAATAAAACAAAGCAAAAATAGTTACTCACCACGTAACTTAGCCTTAAATGATATTCCAACTCCCGCTTCTCCCCCTCCTTTCTCTTGTAGCAGGAGGCAAAACAAGTCCTAGCAAATTCCATCTTGTTCTCTTCTTTGAAAGGATGCTCACTAGATATACAAGTTGCTCTAACTTAATACCTTTCTATTGTTAAGTGAAGGCAAACATGTTTATTCAAAATCAGTATACAGTATATTTAAGTTAAGAAGTATTTTCATTTTGACCAACTTCTTCAACTGACCAAAACATGTACATGTAACAAACTTAATTGTTATGCTGAAAAATCTCTTGATTTTAAGCTTTACTCACTAACCCCATGAATCATTTGTTACATACTGGAATCCCTCCCTGCACAATGCCAGATGATGTACAGAAACAATGAAGAGGATGAAATTCAAACCCAGGCCAGCTGGTGGGAGACATACAGGGACAAATAAAATGTTTAATGTTTTATCTAACTTTGTTTTGATAATGAATGAAAACAGGAAAAAAAACCTTGGTGTGACACTGCATTATTTTAATATCTCAATAATTTTTTTACACAGTTGGCTGCTGCAAGCAGTAAACATATTTTCTCAAACAATGCTTAACTAATCAGAATTTGCTTACTATACAGTCTAATCTTTAGTTTCACTTGGCTCTTTTATATTAGGTTTTTCTCCCTATGTATCTCCTAATAGCCCAATAATCTAACAGGCAAATGACTTGCTAGTTTCTCATTTGTTGTACATTAATTGTCTCTATCTTATTTGTTTGTCTATTCTCGTCAGCAACTTTTTACAAGCTAATCATCATCTGGGGGAAATTATTTTGTTCTACTAATGCTATGGTTAAGTTGATGTCCTCCCATATTCTCTGAGCTCTGCTTAGGTTTTATACTGTTACAAAGCAGGAAGTATCAACTCTCATTTTCTGTGTAACCTCAACATGAAATAAAAATATCAAAGAGGTTATAATCCATATCTAAACAAATAGAATAGAATATCCATATCTATCCAAGACATTTTGTTTTCATTCATTTCAGGGGATGTATTTCACTCATCTCAGCTGAACTCAGAAGCTCCGGTAATATGTTTATGTGTGATTTTGTATGTCATAATTAAGTTTAATTAATTGCAACAAACCATAATTTAGACGGTTATATCATTATTTATTGATGTTAAGATGTACAATTAGCACATGTCCATGATGCGCCTCATGCTCATGAACCTCATGCCACTGTATCCCATCTCCCTGAAGTTCCTGTACTCTCCAGGCCTCATGTACATCATCCTGCCTCTGTAGTTAGGCTGCTCGTACATCAGCCAGTGGCCGTCCATCACGTTGCAGGACTGGCAGTCAGACATGCGGTAACGATCCATGATGTTGTCACAGTCGTCCATCAGCTCATACATCTGACCACCGAAGTTCTCCCTCTCATAGATCCTCATCCTGTACTGTCCTCTGTGCTGTTTTTAAGAAACAAAAACAAAAAAAACACATTACAATAAAAAAACATTTGTTTGAAGAGTTCAGTATTGGGTGCTGTGCCAACACTGTTTCATCAATTTAAAGATACAGTATGTAAGGAAATGGTGTTTGAAATAATACATATCCTACCATGGGGATCATACGGCAGGACCTGATGCCACCACTCCATCCCCACATGCTCATGTAGTCAGAGTACTCTCCCCTCCTCATGAAGTACTGGTTTCCCATGTAGTTGGAACGGTCGTAGACCATGAAGCAGCCGCTCTCAACCCTACAGGAGTGACACCTGCTCAGGTAGGAGGACATGTCAGCACAGTCGCTCATACACTCATAGGAACGACCCTGGAAGTTCCTGTCCTCGTAGAAGATGACCTGAAAACAAACATTAGGGATTGTCAGTCCTGATAGCAGATGTCAGAATATTGTACCATTACATAGTATTCTTGTCAATGTCAATTAACTTTCATGTCTAATATCTATATTATTTTTTACCTTGCCCATGTTGATGGTGGTTTTCAGATCTCTCAGAGAACTGTTGGTGAACTGATGCCCTGCCTGTATTAACCCCTTACATTTATACCTGACCAGACTGAAAGACTGTGTCCCCCCTATTGTTTAAAATCCTGACCCAGCAGCATGCTATAGAGTTTTGAGGTGTTTACTCATATTTTAACAGAATCAATCCTGATGAATAGAATTGTATTTTTGCAAGAATTGGACTTAAAAGAAATGAGATTTAAATTTATAAGGATTATATTTATATGGATTTATAAGGATTTCATAAGGATACTACTCTCTTTTCTTAATATAAATTAATCATTAAGGTTGCTGGCCAGCATTCAAATATTTGCAGTGAGGTTCTACTGGACAATACTTTGAACTGAAAAGACACCACAATGTTGTTATTCTGATTATAGGTTCATTTTATGGGCCTTATTTACTTTTTATTACCAGTTTTCTTTCATTTTTATTGAAAATATATGGGAACCTTTCGGAAATCTTTGTAAACTTTGCCACTAGAAATACTGATCTAATTTCATTACTAGGCATATTGAGGCTATCCAGCACCTGTTGTATTTACAGTATAACATAGTCAACATTTACACAAGACAGTGTTTGCACCAATATCAGTCAAGGAACTCTAAAATACAAGGCTATGGAGATCGAAAAATATGTCATTTTACACTAGATACTTGAATTGAATACTTGTCAGTATTGAAAGCCAATCAAATCAATTAGAGTTGATGATGATAGCACTTTATAAGGAGCAACAATTATAGGGCATTTAAAGAGAGACATGTCTAATGAGATCATTTTTTAAACTTGTTCATCTTCTTTCACTACCCAGATATTTCAAGCTGGCACACAGGTTAAACTGGCAGCATACCTGTCTCAAGGTGCTTTTCTAATCCTTTAGGCATCATAATTCAATCATCTTATAGAGACTATTGGCCCTACTAATTTAAAACTGTTAATGCATAATGCTTGTGGTGCTATTATGTCAAAGCTAGGTAAAATGCAACGCATGTCTATGGAATTCCGAAGTTCTTTGCTGTCCGTAAGAATACTTAGACAGTCATGATTCTCTGACAACAGCTCTCCACAAATACTATTGCACTATAGCATATACTCCCCATTACAAACTGTATTTTAGTGCTTTATGTATATGAAACCATTTATCATCACATTACATTCCTGAAAGAAAAGAAAAAGTTAATGACAAAAAAAAAAAAAAAATTTTGAATGGTTATTAGTAGCTATCAGTGCAGCAAACTGGTAGACTTATCTTTTCATAGTACAGCCCCTGGATAGGATGCCAGTCTGTTACAACTCCTTACCCCACTTGTTTTCTTGGTATAAACATGACACCTAACAGAATACTTTAAAATCTGTTAAAAATATCTATATTAAAATCTCGGCCACTGGGGTCATGAGGTGAACCACTTTGACCTGTTGAACTACAGGCATTCTGCCAAACATCAAACGACAATACAGTTTGTCTGATGTTCAGCCACCACTTACAAACCATATTGAGTTCAAAACTGCAATGAGGTTTCATTGCCCTCTGAGAATTGGCTATGGGGCCCAATTGTGACAGCTTGTTAAATAGGGTATTCATGCGTCATATATATTTTTTAATTGTCAAATGAGACATTTGTGTGGAGAATCAATAAATAAATGCTATTATTTTATCAAATGACACATTGTGTGGCAAATCAATAAATAAATACTATTTTTTTCCTATTCTCCTATATCTTTATTGCTTACTCTTACATGCAAATGAGAAGGGTGTGGCTAAAATGCATGAGCGGTATCTGACATTTCATTGGCTATTTGTTGTAGCTCACTGTTCGACTACATTCTGGAAATAAATACCATATAGGACCATTAGAGTTCACACAGGTTTGATATTGTTGACGTCTAAAATGTAGCTGTTTCAGATAAACTTAGTTATTTAGCAAATAAAGTATACGTATACTGTTTAGTATTATCACACAACAGACGGTACAGAGACATGTATAAGAGAAATACATTCCCAAGCTGATGATCTAGATGGCCAAAATGTTTCACCCTCTGACGTTCTAGATTGGGTTGAAGATACTGTATTTGCAGTGATATTTGTCACATGTCAGCAGCAAACAATAGATAGATGAAGTGGAATGGAGAAATTTAGAGAGTTGCACAGATACATCCATGCATTTTAGCCACGCCCTTCTCATTTGCATGTAAGAGTAAGCAATAAAGAAATAGCAGAATAATAAATAGAGTAGTCAAAAAAGAAATAGCAGAATAGGTAATAGGAGAGAAGGAAAAAACTGATTCTTTTATTCTCCTCACAATGTGTTATTTGATCAAATTAAATGCGTCATTTGATAATTACAAAATGTATATGATGCATGAATACCCTCTGTAATGAGCTGACATAATGCATGGACAAGCAACAGTACCATATATAAACATGTAGAGAGATTCTTCTTACTTAATGGCTTCATATTTGGCTTTTAATAGGCAAATTATTATATATAAAAACATAGCTAGATATTTATAGTCTAAATGATTGTATCCATTAATTCATTTTTTTAGCTATAGAATAGCCTATTGATAGAGACTAAGCAATCATCTATATATCATTTTTAGAAAACTGTGAGCTGTTGGGAGTTATGTGTGTCTGAAAAAGACATAAATAAATACTGTATAGCTTCCTTCTTCCTTCCTTCCTCCTTTTTGTGGGTAATTTACTTTTTAATACCAGTATTCTATTTGAATCAGTTAATATTTTATTGAAAAATTAGTCTTTTGGACTAAAACTGATCTAATTACATTACTAGGTATATTGAGGGCATCCAGAGCCTCTGTTGTATTTATAATCTATGTCAACATTTACACAAGACACTATTAAAATGATATGGTTGTAAAAGCAGTAGGTGTTCGTGCCTGTACCAATATGCAGGAGCTCTAAAATACAGTGAAGGCTATGGAGATCCAAAAATATGTCATTTTTATTTTATACATTTTACCCTACCCATTTTTTCAAAGCTGGTACCGGAATTTGAACTGGCAACAAGTTTGTCACATAATTGCTTTTCTAACATTGAGGCTATTACCACTCCTACAATGTGTTCATAATCCAGTTGTGTTTAGATTATGCTCATGTTGCGATCATTTTCAAACCTAGGTAACATCTACTGACTTCCAAAAGTCATGTGTGACTAAAACAAATAATCTAATGTATTGTACAGTATTTGAGTATTTCAACTCCTCTACCAAACCAAATTAAATCAAACAAATTTCTACCTAGGAAAGGTAAAAGGTAAAAAGGAAAAACATGTGTTTTTACTCATATTGATGACTCAGACCTGCAGAATTTTATACAAATTCCAAATTTTATTTTCTGATATTCCATTTGATTAGTCCCAAAGGGAAAGGTATTTTTAGCACATATCAGTGATGTGCCTCATGCTCATGAACCTCATGCCACTCATGCCCATGTCCCTGAAGCTCCTGTACTCTCCAGGCCTCATGTACATCATCCTGCCTCTGTAGTTAGGCTGCTCGTACATCAGCCAGTGGCCGTCCATCACGTTGCAGGACATACAGTCAGACATGCGGTAACGGTCCATGATGTTGTCACAGTCGTCCATCAGCTCATGCATCTGACCACCGAAGTGCTCCCTCTCGTAGATCCTCATCCTGAACTGGCCTCTATGCTGTTTGGATCAACGAGAAAGAAGTTGCATTGACCTTAATGTTAAAGAATTTTACATTTACAATTATTGTTTCAAGAGTTCATACATTAATGTAATAATCCTACCATGGGGATCATACGGCAAGACCTAATGCAGTCTCTCCAGCCCATCATGCTCATGTAGTCAGAGTACTCTCCCCTCCTCATGAAGTACTGGTTTCCCATGTAGTTGGTGCGGTCGTAGACCATGAAACAGCCACCCTCAACCCTACAGGAGTGACACCTGCTCAGGTAGGAGGACATGTCAGCACAGTCGCTCATACACTCATAGGAACGACCCTGGAAGTTCCTGTCCTCGTAGAAGATGATCTGAAAAGAAACATTAAGCATTGTCAGTTCAAACAGCAGATATCAGAATATTGTACCATTACATATTAGTAATTCTTGTCAGGATGGAAATGTGTCTATATGAATAATTTAAATGGGTTAATGCCATTATTATTAATACCACTACTGATTAAACATGAGTTAAGGGCATGATGCTTACCTTGCCCATGTTCATGGTGGCGGTGTTTGTTCCTCAGATCTATGTGACTGATACACTGATGTCGGTTCTGGTTTAACCCTTACTTTTATACCTGAACAAACCCAAAGAATCTGTGGCCCCCATTGTGTAAACCCCTGACCCAGCAACATGGTATAGAGGCCTATAGAGTGCTAAAGGGTGTTTGTCACATTTCCATGTGACTGGATCCCCTAGAAGACTTTAGAATAGGTTTTTCCATTGGGAAGACAATACAATGAGCATTTTTTGAAGTTGCAATGTTAGCAGACAACAATCTCCTTTCATATTTCAATAAACACTGTATGCCCATCTGGGTGGTAAGTTAGGAATTTATAGATAAGAGATATGCCTACATGTAAACATGTGTAATTACACAAAACATAATGGATAAATGTATGAAACTAAATTTGTTTTTCCACATGCTTCTCAATGTATGTAAGTATGGTTATATGGTTAACATTAAAAAAGATTTAAACATTATCTCAAAATGTACCCCCTTCTAAACCAGCAAGAATACTGTTGCAGTTATTTTTTCAGCTAGCCTGTCAAATACAAATTTATATTTAATAGCCGAGAAACAATTAAAGACCTTAATATTATTTTTTATCTGTTAAATACATTTTAATAATCACATTATTGAAATCATGAATTGTGAATCATGATTAACAGCTGTTTTTAAAATGTACCTGTTACACAAGTTAGTTTTTATATATTAAGTTAAATATATTGAGTTAATTATATATATATTTATATATATATATATATACACTGTATTGTGTTTATTAGTCCTAAGAGTTTAGGGGTGCATTTCATAAGATTCTTTCTTGGGAAATCTCGATAAGACGGTAATGCATAGCTTGAAATTTTTCATGACCAATGAAATATAAGAATATCCCTAACCCTAACCCTAACCCTAATCATACTTTTAATTGGTATTACTATCATTATAACGTTTCTCTAATCATATTAATTAATCTTGTTACATACCTAACAGTGTAATAAGTATGTTTAAGGCACGGTGATGAAGTTGATTGAATTTAGTTGTGATTAATTCAATTAATGAATAGTCTTTTTGTAAGCCATGCAAATCTTCAATGTAATATTATGTTAGCACACCATATATATTTGATGTATATTAATAATAATAATAATAATAATAATAATGCATTTTATTTGTGGGCGCCTTTCAAGGCTCTCAAGGACACCGTACAGACATGGTTAAAACAAGCAGGAACAATCAAGGCATAAAAATACAATGCAGATACAAATCATCTAAAAATAACAAACAAGTTAAAAATTACAGAGAATAAGCCAGTTTAAAAAGGTGCGTTTTCAGGTGGGATTTGAAGAGGGCGAGAGAGTCAAGGTGACGGATGTTTTGTGGGAGGGAGTTCCAGAGATGGGGGGCAGAGCGGCTAAAGGCTCTGGACCCCATGGTGGTCAGCCGGGCAGAGGGTACGGAGAGTTGAAAAGCAGAGGAGGATCGGAGAGCGTGGGAGGGAGTGTAGGTATGGAGGAGATTGGAAAGGTATGGAGGTGCAAGATTATGAAGGGCCTTGAAGGTAAGGAGCAGAATTTTGCAGTCGATACGGAACTTAACAGGGAGCCAGTGGAGTTGTTCAAGAACGGGAGTGATATGGTGGGTGGAAGGGGTTCTGGTGATGATATGGG
>OMKK01090479.1:10301-17801 GCA_900302305.1 Polymixia japonica
CTCGTCAACAACTTTATATGGTCATCTGCTCCAGGCAGTGACAAAAGTTCCCCGGCCAAAGACAACGAGGGAAAGATGATGCATGCACGTATTTACAACAAACTTTTTTCAAGTAATAAGCAATCAACTATAACCGACGGTGCAGGGAGATACTATACAGTCGTTTGGCGACAGCAGAATAACATTTTAGTAGTTATGTTACCTATTTCCTGACAGCAGACGTTTTCCATTGTAGTGCATTTCCCACACCTACACCAAACAGAGACATCCTGCTGTAATCTTTGTTGCTGCGGATGTTTGTGCTATCCACTCTCATATTCCAAATCAGATTCAGGCTCAAACATGTATGGTTGGATTTGAGAAGTTGCCAATTTCCAATCAAGAACTAGAAATTACTAACCTGACTCGCCAGATGGTTTGTTACACAGAACCATCTGGGAAGTCTTCATTGGAGACTGTTTGGAAAAGGGCAGGCAATTTCAAAAATACTTGGCAGGTGATTGGATGAACCATCTATCTGTCACAGTCTATCACGGGCTAAACCACGGGCTAAACTACGAACTAAACCACACCCATAGCTGCCAGTTGTTCCTCATACGACGATGATTGGTCCAGGTTAGTCGGGTTGAGCCACAGTTGCATTTACTTGAAGCCTGACAAGATGGATTCTTGTGATCGCAATTCTCGTGGTGAACTCCTGATCTCATGAATCCAGCTGACTCGCAAGGTAAATAAATGATATGTTACTTAGTAGGTTCATAGTTTGCTTTCACTTTCCACACTGGCAAGAGGATGTTGGCCAATCAGAAGAAAGTGGGCTTTTAGGGAGGGGGGCCTTAAAGAGACAAGAGCTAATTCAGAGCCAATACTGAACAGAGGAGCTGCATAAAGGGCCAGTATAAGATAAACAAGGACTTTTTTGAACTGTGAATCATGCAAAGCTACTCTAGTAGAGTCCCAGGATAAATATAAAGAGCTGGAAATGAGCGAAATATGACCCCTTTAAAAACAAGCAAATATTTAACACATTAATTTTCAGATAATTTCATCTTTCACCCATTGTATTGTCCTGGTGCCCATGCCCAGCCCTCGGTGTTCTGAGTAGGGCAAAATAAACACTGAGAGTGATTGAACCATTTGCTAATACTATTCGGCCCAGGCCTGATCTGCTCTGCGCTGACATTTCTAGTGAGATGATGAACAAAGTTCACCAGCTAATCATCTTACGCTACTGCTTACAGGAGTTTGTGTAACATTACAGTACCATCAATAGGATGAAACCTTTGGTGTTTGTTTTTTTTGGTGATGAATATCAATACAAGATAGGCACTGTGATGTGATTTGTATTGTGATTCATTATCAGGTGGGTCACACTGCTGCATTGAGTTACACTACCAAGGAGTAGGATAGGATAACCCTGGTGAAGCACAGCATTCGCCAGTAGACATGACAAGTCTTTCTCAAAGGAAACCTTGACAGAACAGTACTGTCTGTATTGATTGTCTCGCTGACTTGGTTTATCCTCCTTATCTGTAATCTGACATCCAGTCCGGGCCTCTCTCTGCACTTAGCTTCAGTTCATTTAAGCACTGTTCCAGAATCAAGACAAAGATCTGGCTAAAGCTATTTGTCAGAGAAAATTAGAGATGGAGATGTCCCTGGAAGTGTATACATATTTGTATTCTTCAATGAATCAGTGCAATCAATCAGTACAAAGCACACCGTGAGACGGCGTGTGGAGCAATCTATTAAACATACCCGAACTAATGCAAGGTCAGTTTCTTCTTATTCAGTTTGCTGTTGGTACAAAGGTTTTTGTTTGGAAACAGAAAGTGCCATAGCGATGTTGAAATCGCCGCCAGACTACTCTGTCTGAGGATGTGGATTTAGAATAAACTTGATGGTTGTGGTGTGAAATACTTTACAGTAGCTCGGGTGCAATGCAGTAGTTCTAGTGGTGAAAACTGACAAACAGTGCAAGCACTGAGATACAGAAGATCCCTCCCATTCTCTTTCCTCAGTTCTATTTCTACTCCTCTCTCTCTTAGCTTTCTCACCCTGCCGCTCGCTCTCCCTCCCTCCTGTCAACCCTGTATCTCCCTCCCTCCCTCTCTCCCTCATCTTTTGCCTCTTCTGAGTTATTTTCTTTCTATTCCGAGGTTCTCTGAAGGTAATTCCAGCACCCACGTTGGAAAAAAACCAACTGTGTTTAATCACACGCTTCAACTCATCAGCACGACTTGGGGTTTATTTTTCTTATCCAGAAAGTAGGCGGCCCTAATGAACCAAACTTGAATAAGACTCATTAACAACTGATGAACGGACTCGTCCCACTCACGCTGGGTTCTGGTTTCTTTTTTTTCTTTTTTTGTTAGTGGAATAACAGTTTCCACGGCGAGGCAAGAGTCGAGCCACTAATTATGGCAGGTCTAAATCAAGCTGTCGGGGTCTTCTCTTTGCACTCAGAACTCCAACCTGTGTGGCAGTCGGTACTGATTGTGAGAGAAAGCATAGCCCCCCCGGAGCTCCCTGAATAGATAAGAGAACTAAACAGGATCTCAAGGTGAGGATAAGCTAGATCGGATCACAATTTCTGAGCGTCTGGTCATGACTGTTTTGATAACACGCACAATACTTCACCTGTTCTCCTCATGTGTTTGTTAATGATAACTTGTAACAATAATCTTCTACCAACATTTTGACGGATAATTCCAGTTCTACCTTGTGGCAGTGTGTATGTGGGCTGTTTTTTTGGTGTTTCGCTGGTGGTGTGAGTGATGATTCACCTCTCACTGAACCTTTGGAGTAGGTGGATGCCAGAGCAGCTGTTGGCATATCCTTTGCCAGACTGTGCCAAGCGTTTGTACCCATCCGCTGCGTCTGGCGAGGGGGGGTCACTGGCAGCGCGCCTTCCCCCACACCACTCCTCAAAGAAGACAACGATAAAGAGTGCAGCAGTGAACAAATCCCCTTCAGATATTGGCACTTTTGGAGCCAGAGCCATTTAATGTGTTCCTGAAAATCCTCCTCAATGAAGACAAATGGACGGGCGGGGGGGCTGTTGCACAGTATCAACAAGCGGCGTTGTATTTAACTGTCAGTCAGTTTGCCACATTGATTTATGTCCTTGCACATTCCAGGGGGGTTATTTTTGGGAAGTTTTGGGAGAAGTGGAGGCTGGTTCAAAACAAGGACACGGCTTGGTACTCCACCCTCTCCTAGTCGAGTCTCTCCTTCCTGCTCCCCCTTCCTCCTCTCTTCCTGTTGGACATAGCTGGCTTGACAATCTCCTGTCAGTCTGTAGGCCTGGGCAGCCTCTGGGATTCTCTCTGACAGTTGACACAGGCCAGCCTGGCTGCAGGACTGGTTAACTGAATGAATTCTCAGTAATCTCAGCAACCGCTTATAGCAGTTCTCACAAATGCCAATTCCAAAAGTGCCTGTCATCAAAAAAAGTACAGTATTTTTTGTTATGAGCAAATATTGCATTTTTCAAAGTTTTCAAAAAACTGAATCAAGTTTGGTTTGGAAGCTTGACAACTACCAGAAGACTGGATTGCTAATTAGGCCTGGTCATAGTCACCCAGGGCAAGATTCTGGACATTCCAGCTCGGAATTCAGAATGAGTTGAATTTGAGGGCGTAAGTAGTGGTCTCTGTGTTTACGTTCATGCTTTATTGTAGTGAGCTCTCAGTGTGCTCTCAGTGTGCTCTGTGTGTTGGGCAAACTGTAAGGGATTTATTCCATTAGATTATACCATGTACATTTTACTGACCTGATCTTGAGAACAATTAAAATAATATTCTGGATTTGATGTTCATGTTTGTTATAACTGGGGAAATCTCTGTGCTCTCACTGTTTCAATGAGTAGGTTTAATAATAGTAGTTTTAATAATAGAGAATACACTAGACAAAGTTAATAATATATCCAAGGATGGAAAATAACAGATTACATGTAGTGGAATTGCATACGATCACAGTCATCACACAGATGCTATCATAAAAAATAGATGATTACTTGTTTGATTACCCGGAACAACATTTAAAGAGACAAGACATTAACAGGGTAAGATTATACACAATAACATTTTAAACAAATAGAAATAATCATTGATGGTTTTAATGATGATAATGAAATTACCTTATTTTTTATCTAGTGGCATATTTTATATACTAAAGGATTGATGTTAATACTGACATTTGTCAAACACTGAGCAGATAAACATTTGAACTGGATGCTTTTTAAAGCTCTGGTAAGAAATATTTCATGGAATATGGTCGTAGGGAGGCCCCAGTAACCTGATGGTGGCTTTGGCAGTAGTACACACCATGGAAACAATTGTTTCCTCATTCTCCTAACAAGATGCTAACCATCAGACTAGCTCTTTCTCTCTGAGTCTCGCTCAGTAGGCAAGATGGTATCTCATTGTATCAATATCACCTTTCCTTAGCCCTGTGCGCAGAGAGCACAGCCTCTGACCTGGTCTAAGCAGTCCAATCACGTCTGCAGGCCCTCAGAGCAGACTTAAACATTGCACAGATCATCTGGTCCGATCTGCTTTGATCTCGTGCTTAGCACCCAGAGAAACGGGACTGACTTCTCAGAGGTGAAAATCCATACTGAAGCTTTGGACTTCACAATGCTGAACCCATCTGGCAAATGATGCAGGGATATGAGAAGTCTTTTAAACCGTGGTTTGATTTCCACCTCTTTGGAGAGATGGACTCTACAGAGGCGTCAAACAGCCACTGAGTGTATCACCGGCTGGCCGCCAACAGAATACAAATGGCTGCTCTCATGTTTGGGCCTGGAGAGATCTGTTACCCAAAGGCACAATGGCCTGGTATATAGATGATATCTTTGGACAATAGACACTTGACTTGTACATATTTCTTCCCAGTAGCATGGCTGTCCTGCATGAATTGTATTATGAAAATTTCTGCTTTTAATTCTGAAGTGAAAAGGAAGACCTTGCTCTTGCTCTTCTGCCTTCTTTTCAATAATCATACTCAGTCAGATACATTTTATTTAGTACATTGATCAATTCTGGATTTAAATAAAGCTCCCGTTCGTGCCCCCATCACTTTATCTTGTACTCTCAATCTCTCACTTATGCTCACACATAAACACAAGGAGGAAAACACACACACACACACATACACACATGCACAAACATGCAGACACACACAAACAAAAACGCTGATTAATTGCATACTGCACTGGATGATAGATTGTGACCTCCCTTTCCCCTTTGGTGTTGCCATTGTCCCATACCATGAAGGATGGACATGCGAACACAAACCAATGATCTTTTTCACATCCAGCCCAAAGCCTCTCAGTCTGAATAATTCAATTTGTATCCACCAAAGCTGCATTTGTCATAGCTGGTGTGCTCTTAGGCTTTTTACCCAGGATTCTTTGCTCTGCACTGTGGCAAATACAATTTTTGTTTGATTCACGCAGTTCCAGTTTTGAAAGCTCAGTTTTATACATGTGTAAAGCAGGATGCCAGTGTTTCAGAGCACTTCTTAAACGTAATTTTGCCCCATTTAGCAGTTAGACTCCTTTAGCTAAAAGGGATATTCGTAATGTTTTTGTTTGTGTGGAAAGTGTGAACACGACACATTTGTATATGTAGGACTTAAGGAGTTTGATTGAACTAGTTCCTCTCTTCTTGTCTTCTCTAGTTTGATTACCCTGGAGACCACATAGTCCTATTACTCTATAATGTTATGTCTTCCTCTTTTGTTATTGTTGAAGCTGAAAGAACTGCAAGGCAGAACCCAAAACACCATGGTGCTGCTGCTCTCAAATAAACAGGAGATTGATGGATGTGACCTGTAGATGACCCCCATCCCACAGAAGGTCACGATGAAGACCAGTGACAGTTGGTGCTGCCCATTCACTTGGTAAATCTAATAAACATCAACCCCTTGTGGCATTGTAAGGACGGGTTCGTTGAGCGAAGGAGAAAAAAGCCACATTGAATGGATAGAATACACTCAGATGGATGGTCCAGGAACAGAACTCCAGTAAAACATGGCGACCCATTAGATACAGCCAACATTCATGACTCTTTGATTTGGGTTAATTCACAACACACGTACATTGTGCATACACACCGTGTCCTTATGGGGTATTTGCTTACAGCAAGACAGAGCTGTGCAACATGCTAAACCACGTGAAAGGGCTATGGATTTATAACCGTCCAGCCTTTCTTTTTGGCCCAGGCCACCTGTGGTTTTAAAATTAGATATTCATCCCTATGTGTTTACACAGCTGTTTTTTTTACTAGCAGAGCATGCCTTGAGTTAGGGACAGAGAGTTACCATGGTGACGTCCCACCTGGCGGTCAAGCCAATGAACCTGTCACTTGAAGATTTTAAGGGCCTTGCCTTAGGACAGAGCCCACATCTGGTAGCATACCTTTGAAATACGCCGCTCACACACAGATCATCAAAACTCTGAGTGATGATTGGAATGATTACATCTCCCCCAAGCTTTCATAACGTCTGATGAAAGAGCGACGCAATATCCAAATAATCCAGAGAACGCCGCATTTGAGGTAACACGCTCTCTGTTTACCGTTTGAACCAATGACAGCGGTTGTAGTGATGTGTCCTTAGGGTAAGACTTTGTATGTTGTTGGGTGCCTTAAAACCAATTGGAAATCTTATCCAGCCTGAATTATTGACCCTTACAACAACTGCTGCAGCTGCGTGTAGAGCCTAATGCTGGATTCCTTCCTTTACTCATTCATTTTTATGGCTCCGGCGATCAAATTGAAGCAATAGAATAGTGTGTTCAAAAGAACAGACAGCGCTGATCTGACTTGTGTAGTACAGTCTACTGCCCTACCAGGAGTAGTTGTCTTTTATTGCCCCCAGAGTAGCGGTGTACACAGCTAGGCTAATTGAGAAAGCAGCTTTTTTCTGTTTTGGTGTGATTAGCTCCCTAGTTAGCTACACTGTGATATATCCACCTTAACAAGTCGTTTAACCTAGTGTTGAGTCCTAAAATCGTATTTTTCTTAAAACGTGACGTGAAAAGATTTCTGAGGTAATTTCATGTATTTCCAATGCAAAACATTCTGGAATCAAGTGTCACATTCTTGATATTAGTGGAGTGGTCTGTTTTTTTTCTGCCTTGCTTTAAGATGTTGTTTTTGTTTTTTAGAAAAGTGGCGAAAGTAAAATTACACTGGAAACAAGTGGAATCATCCCACCCCATTGGCAAAAATTAACTTGATTTTTGTTAAGGGCGGATATGTTTTTGCAGTGTAGACGACAGTTTTCAACACAGATGGATAGTGAGTACCAGTAGTTTTTCTAAACATGTTCTACTTTTTATCATGCAAGAGTTTATGTGTGATGTTGGAGCCCCAGCGTCACAATGTTCCAGGATGGTTGCTGCTGCTGAGGCTACACTACGTCTGATTAGGCCATTTGTCTAGGATGATGATTTGTGTCCCATTTAAATGAGCATTAGGGTCTGCGGTT
>OMKK01090480.1:6496-21673 GCA_900302305.1 Polymixia japonica
CTTTAATGCAGCATAGAGGAAAAAAGACTGAATGCAAATAATCTAATAGTTTAGTTTAATTTATTTCGTCCCTTTATGGGAAATTCATTTTACAGTCAGTGCATAACAGATCAGACATAACATTACATACATACACACATAAGACATACTTTACATTATACACTACAGGACATACAGACACACCGTCGGCTGGGCCTTAGATAGCTGGTCTTTACATGTTGTTTAGGGCACGGATAGAGGTGGGAATGAAGCTCTTGGAAAACTGCTTTTTTGCATAAAGGAAGCCTGAACCTGCGGCCGGAGGGGAGTGAAGTACTGATGTAGTGGGTGGCAGGGGTCCTGTGTGATTTTGAGTGCTTTCCGGGTTATGGCTAATGTGATACTGTCAGATATGTTAGGGGTACTTAAACCAATAATTTGATACAGGTTTATAATATTGTGACAGTTGTCCTGAGCTGATGTGCGCTGTATCAGTACCTTCAGGCTCCTTGACGGTGACGCGTTCAGTCTCCCCGGGAGCTCCAGGACCAGCGTCGTTGACGGCGATGACTCTGATGTAGTAGTTTGCTCCCTCGGTCAGTCCAGTCACGGTGTAGGTCAGCTCCTTACACCTGAACTCTGTGCTGCGGGTCCAGTCCTTCTCTCCAGCCAGCATCTGGGAGGGGAACGGGACCGTATTACACCAAGTGATGACTGGCTCATTCTTCTTATGGGTAAACCATTCACATATGAAAGCTAATAAGGACGTTGATATAATTTCCTATTTGAGCTTGAAGTTTACGTTTATCCAGGACCTGACCAAGAACTACTACACAACACTAAAGCATCCTTTATCAGGGAGCATGGTTGTAATAGATCCTGCCTCCTTCCAGCCCCTTCACAATGATCCAGTAAGGTTGGTTTTGTTCCACCGTCAGTACCTTCTCAAGATGGTAGCCCAGGATGTCTCCTCCCCCGTTGTACACAGGGGGGGTCCAGGCCACGATGACCGAGTCCTTCCCAGTGTCCACAATCCATGGCGTGGGGGGGCCGGGAGGAACTGCGGGGAGAACTGGGACGTTAGTGCATATTCACATATTCATAGTGCTCACATGTTTGAAGAGGTTCAACGTGTTAGAGCCTAGCAGGCTCCAGTGTTTCCAGTGACACCTGGTGCTACTGGTATTGATGTTATCTACACCTGGTGCTACTGGTATTGATGTTATCTACACCTGGTGCTACTGGTATTGATGTTATCTACACCTGGTGCTACTGGTATTGATGGTATTGATTATCTACTGCTACTTACAGATGGCGTCCATGGCGATGATGCGGTCTGTGGGCTCACTGAAGGGTCCAGGCCCGGCCAGGTTCTCAGCACACACTCTGAAGATGTAAGTGAGGCCCTCCATCAGGCCTGGGATCTTCACCTCCAGCGAGCTGAGCAGGGCACGGTTCACCCTGGTCCAGTACTTACTGTTCACCTCCTTCCTCTCAATCCAGTAGCCCAGGATGGGGCTGCCGTTGTCCTTGGGCTCATGCCAGGAGATATGGGCGCTGCTGGCTGTCACCTCGTGTACCCTGGGGGTGTTGGGAGCATCAGGGGGATCTGAGGGGTAAGACAGGGGAGCGTTGTTAGAGCTTAATACACACAGGGTAGAGGTTCTTAATATGAGACACTTCCTGATGTGGTGACGTAAAGACTTTGAAGATGTTATATTCTCATTAATACTGTAAATACAGATTGTGTTTACACTTAGATTCTATACTAATTGATTAATACTCAAAAGTATGTTTTCTCTCTGGGACTTTTTATGAAAAAGAGACCAAATGCACCTTTTGACTGAGATCATAGTTAGTTAAAGAGAGTGTGGGACTGTTACATGGGACTGTTATTTACCAAATTGGTTCTTGGCGACCAGTGGTTCAGAGATACAGCCAGGCCCGCAGCCAGACTTGTTCTCGGCCGTGACTCTGAAGATGTACTCCTTTCCCTCGATCAGCTTGGTGACGAGGCAGCTGGTGCCCTTCAGGGTGGAGGTGACAGTGATCCAGCCGATCTCGTCATTCTTGTTGTCCTTCTTCTCCAGGATGTAGTTGAGGATCTCACTGCCTCCGTTGTCCTCAGGAGGCTCCCAGTTGCAGATGACTGAGTTGTTCCTGATCTCGTCAAAGCTGAAGTTGATTGGAGCCCCGGGCTTGTCTGCATCACAAAAGAAGACAAATATGTAAACTTTAAGTCATCATTTCATCTAAATAAATTGACATTATGTATTTTAATCATATACATCAGGGGTCCATAAATGTTTTCAGCTGTGGCCCCATGTGATGAATTAGATCTCTCTTTGGGGGCCAGGCTCAGAGGTGGGCTGAGCTATAGCTTGGGATGTTTCAAGTTGTCATTAAACAGAACAGTTGTCTTACCGAGGACGTTGACCAGGCAGGAGGCTGTGGCCACACCGTGTATGTTCTCCACCTGGATGGTGAAGGTTCCGTGGTCAACTCTGACAGCGTCACGGATCATCAGTGCAGTCTTTCCCTTCTTAGTCTGGTCCAGACCCAGGCGCTCACGCATGGGGGTCACAAACTCCACCTCTGGCTCAGGCACCTTCAATGATAAATCAATTAATAAATCAGTTAATAAAAATCAGTCTAATTTACCTAACATTTATATATTACAATGTAAAGGTTTGCACTCAAAAAGGTTTCACAATGTGAATAATTATGGCGAAACGGAAAAAATGAAATATAAAATATTATGGTAAGGTACAAACCTTGGCCTTGGTCTTCTTCTTCCTGATGATAGGAGCAGTAGTCTTTTTGGGCTCCTTGGTGACGTCCTCATCGTTCCTCAGCCAGGTGATCTTGGGGTAGGGCGAGCCGGACACTAAGGCATCAATACGGATCTCCTCGCCCTTCTTGATGCACAAGCCAGACTGCACACGTGCGTGAAGGGTGACCTTCGGTTTTTCTGAAATGGAAATGTTGGACATTTCATCATATAACACACACATGTGTACAAACATTAATAATGTAGCTACTGTGACAAGTCTAGACTGACTGTCCAGGCTAACAAAGCAGCCTCGCTGTGTAGGATGATGGAGCCTGGGTATGACTGGACAGTTGGTAAGGAGTGGACACAAGGCTTTTAAAGTTCAGGTTGCAGCAGAAGTTTAGTGTAAAAGGTCTTTATCACTATGCTGTCATCACTGCATGGACCAGGCAGACACGTTGATGTCAATGTTAACTAGTGAATGTGTTGTATATTGTCCAATTGTTAATGATGCAGAGTGTTTTCAGTCCAGCTAGTGGCCTTGTAGTGTCTGGTGTGTTCATACCGACTGGGTCAGCAGCCTGAATGAGCTGTGAGCTGCGGGATGGCTCGCTGACCCCGGCGGCGTTCTCAGCTCTGACTCTGAACTGGTACTCCATGTCTTCCTTCAGGCCAGTCACCACATAGGAGAAACCTGGAACCAGGCTCTGGTTGATCCTCTCAAAGCGGTCTCCTTCCTTCTCAATCTTCTCCAGGATGTAGCCCTGGATGGCACAGCCTCCGTCGTAGTCGGGAGCCTTCCAGGTGACAGTGATGGACTTGGAGGTTGGGTCGCAGGCCTCCACCTGGATGGGTGGGTCTGGTTTCTCTGTGGATTAAATGTTGAACAACATCAATACTGACATCAATTTCTATCTATCTTGAGAAATGGAATGAATGATAATATATAATACATTTTTAAGCATTATGAGATATTAATACAGAAACAACTATATTGAGTTGACCTTAACATTAAAGGTTTGTTGGTTCAAATAAAAAAGAGCACTCACGCTTGATCTCCTCAGTGATTACTGGGTTGCGCAGCTCCAGGTACTCTCCAGCGCCGACCTTGTTGATGGCCTTGACCCGGAAGTAGTACTCGCAATTCAAGTAGAGGTCCTTGACGGTGCAGGTCAGGACATTCTCCCCTGACGTGACGGGCATGTAGGTCTTCTTGGAGGCTTCACGGCGCTCCAGGGTGTAGCTGACGATGGGGCTGCCACCATCGTTCTCTGGGGCCTCCCAGCTGATCTGGCAGGAGCTCTTGGTGACATCACTGGAGGTGATGTCTTTACACTGGCCAGGAAGACCTGCAGGGTGTTGGAAGGAGAACGGTTAAAGACAATAGCTACAATGTTTTATTGTCATGTTTGCTGCTGTGTTGCATAGACAGAGATGACATAATTGATTCTGTGTGGAGTCACTTTTTATTGTGACTTTCTATAACCGTAATCAGTTTAGTGTCCGACATCGGGCGGTTTAAAATGCAGTGTTACATATTCAACGCGAGAGGTCAGTACATCCCAGGTCCAGTTAGTACTGCAGAAAGAACATCGTACCAATGACTTTAACGTTGATGGTTCCGGTGGCGGTGCCCAGACTGTTCTCCAGGGTGATAGCATAGGCCCCAGCATCGGCGTGCGTACACTTCAGCAGCTCCAGGTGAGCGCTGTTCATCTCCACCGTCATGGAGAGCCTGTCGTCAGCCTTACACTCCACGGTGTCCTTCTGCCAGACCATCTTAGGGATGGGGATGGCTCTGTAGGGGATGTTGAGGTGCAGCTTTTCTCCCTCCACCACCACCACATCCTGGGCCTCCAGCTCCATGGTCGGGCCGCCTGGGGACAAGACAACAATATCATTCATTGGGGTTAAAGTACAGAATCGTATTAGAAACGACATCATCCTGAAGTGAACAAGTTTCAAATAAAAGGAATTTGAAGAAACGCTTTTGAGTCGCACTTACAGTCAGGATCCTTGGTAAAGACTTTGTCGGAGATCTCAGAAGGATCGCTGACGCCGATGGAGTTAATGGCGCGGACCCTGATCACGTACTTCTTCTCAGGTTTGATTCCATCGTCAATCTTGAACTGCAGCTCCTTGATGGGCCTGTTATTGACCCTGAGCCACTTGAGCTCTGGACGGGCCTCGGCCACCTCCACGTGGTAGCCAGTGATGGGGCAGCCGCCGTCCTTGGCTGGAGGCTTCCAGGTGACGTTTATGTGCTGTCTGCTGGCGTCTGGGATGGACACTTCTTGAGGAGGAGATGGAACGCCTGCGGCAAAAGGAGAACATCGACGGTTCATTATTTATGACTTAACTGTGAGTACTAAATTAATATTGATATTTCTATATCTTCATTATAGTATCAGGTTTTCTATGAGTTAATTATACATTTAATATTCCTCTATCTGCTACTTTTATTATGCTGATTAACTATATTTTACAAACACATTTTTATAAGAAGCGGCAATTTATTAATTGTATTAAGCAGTTACCTTATTTATCATGTTTCATTATGTTGATGGAGAGTTTATTTTATAGCATTTTTACAATTTTGTTAATGTGATTAGATCTTTATAATTCTTGCAAGAATAAACTTGTATGACTCCTTCTATGGTCACTTACTAGTGGGATCTTCAATGGTGAGGATCTCAGTGGGTTCACTTGGATCTCCAACTCCTGCTTCGTTCTCAGCTCGGACCTGGAACTGGACCTCTGTTCCCTCGTCCACATCAGTCACCTTGAACATGGTCTGCCTGTCTGGGGTCTTACAGCATTTAATCCAGCGACTTCCAAGCTTCTCCTTCTTATCAATCACATACCTGGGAAACAAACAATGTATATATATATATTTTGTTCTCTTTTACAGTTTTGAACAGTCACTTGTTCAACCCCCTTCAGAGCTGCTGGACATGTCAGACTACTAGGCATAATCATGTCATTTTCTAACATCTACATTTTTATGATGTACAGTTTCGCAGTTAGTTTTATTGACTTACTTGGTAATGGGTCTTCCACCGTTGCTCTTCGGGGCTTCCCATTTCAGATCTACATGCCTCTTGCTGACCTCAACCACCGTCAAGGCGTATGGAGGTCCAGGGGTAGCTGCAGAGGAGATGTCAAACACTGTCAAACCTAGTTTCCTCTGCCTTCTTCTTACAGTAGGACAAACACTGTCTCTACTACTGTTCTTTCTTTCTAATTCAATGCTGTTAAAATCAACTTGACATATAAACAGGCTGCACTGTTGAGGATGAAAACGTACTGAAAGTGTCCTTGGCCAGAACGGCGTCCTCCAGCTCACAGAATTCACCCATCCCGACGGCGTTCTCTGCAGCGACGCGGAACACATAGAGGGAACCCTCGTTCAGGGGGGTCACGCTGTACTTCAGCTCCTTGACGGTGGTGTCCACGGTCTGCCAGCCCTTACGTCTCACGTCTCTCTTCTCTACCACATAGTTGGTGATGGGGGAGCCTCCGTCACTGCTGGGAGCCTGCCACTTCAGGTCAGCGCTGATCTTGGTGATGTTGGCCACCTCCAGCCACTGAGGAGCAGAGGGAGGATCTGTAGAATGGAAAGAGAAAAGATCTCATTCTATGTCACCAAGTCTCAGTTATTAAGAAAGCTGTGTTTTAAATGTCCTGATGTCATTCCTTAATATCCTATTAAGTAAGGCGGACGATCTTAAAATTCTCTTGTCTTCTTGGGGTTGGGCTTGTTATAACATACTAGATGTTTCTTAGAAACAGTCCATTCTCAATCCCCATCTTAAATACCACTGAGTTAAAGCAGTGAAGCTCAGGCTTACAGAGTCTGTCTTTGCAGACCACAGGGTCACTGGGGTCGCTGGGTTCACTCTCTCCGGCCTTGTTGATGGCCTTGACCCGGAAGGAGTACTCCTGCTGCTCCATCAGGCCCTTTAGGAAGTGCTCTGTCTGAGGAATGTCCTCAGCGATGCGGATCCACTCCTCACTTCCTGTCTTTTGGAACTCAATGATGTAACCATCGATCTTGGCCCCGCCATCGTGCTCTGGCCTGGTCCACAACAAGGAGGCTGAGGTCTTGGCGATGTCCTTGATGAAAGGCTTGCCAGGAGCCCATGGGGGATCTTAGGAACAAAAGGGTTTAGTGAAAATTATTGAATGCAATACGACAATGATAATCCTACTCTGATTGGCGGTAACGCAACCCTCATTGTTTCTTTTTACAACTGCAATTATTGGACATTATCAGACCACTTTTAAACATCTTGTCAAACAACTCGTCATTTTCACATGTGAAGAAGCAGCCGTGAAATTGAGACTTTCTAACTGACCAATGTGTTACGTACCAATTGGATCTTTGATGAGGATGGGATCTGTCTCATCGCTGGGTTTTCCCGGTCCAGCCAGATTCTCAGCCAGAACACGGAACCTGTACTTCTTCTTGGTGGCAAGGCCTTTCACCCTGGAACCACAGAGTACCAAGGTTAGTCTAATTTACTAAAGATAACACTGACTAACTAGGTATAACAGTAATATCTTGATCATTTATGTTTCTTTCAAAAGTTGTTCTTAGTTTAAATCATATATTTTGATCATTACCTGAAGGTAGCTTCCTTGACGGGCAGTTTGTTGCATCTGATCCACTTGTCGGTCTCTGGGTCAAACTTCTCAACCCAGTATCCAGTGATGGGGCTGCCGCCATCCTCATCGGGCTCGAACCAGGTCAGGGTCACTGCGTCCTTGGCGATGTCAGAAGGGGTGACTCTGGATGGAGCGCCAGGAGGATCTGAAACAGACAGAAAATAAGGTCATTATATACTCACCATCTCTATAGATTAGAAAATATTGAAGCTGTTGTGTTATTAGAGCAACCAGACTTCAACAGTAATCCTAATCTTTTTAACTTTGCAAACAGCTAATTCACTCATGTTTTACTTACCGAAAGAGTATTTGGCAATGATTGGCACATGCTCTGCAGGTTCACCGATGCCATACTGGTTCTCAGCACTGACCCTGAAGATGTACTCCTTCAGAGGGGTCAGCTTGCAGGCCTTGAAGGTGGTCTGTTTCACTGTGGCTGAGAGCTTCACCCAGTCCTCTTTGTCTGTCTGTCGCCGCTCCACGATATAGTTGGTGACGGGAGAGCCTCCATCGTCTCTGGGAGGGTTCCACGCCAGGAAGCACGACTCGTTGGTGATCTCAGAGATGTCGAAGGCAGCGGGAGGACCCGGCTTATCTGTGGGAAGAGACATCACAATTATGTCAAAATTGTCTGTCTCCAGGTTTGTGACATTTCACTCAAATCCAGTTATAAAAGGATTTCTTCCTTTTTGTGTCCTGATCACATCCTAAAGTCAGCCCAACTTTACAATATAAACAAACATACCACACTTTATAAAAGTACTGCTGCTGTTATTTGTGTTTAGATAATAAACTGGACTTTGTACCGAGGATGTTGACGTCAACAGTGGCAGTAGCACGCCCACATGTGTTGACAGCCTCGATGATGTAGGTAGCAGTGTCTCCTCTGCTGGTGTTGGCGATGGACAGCTTGGAGTGTCCAGGCTGGGTGTCGATGGTGATACGGTCGCTCGCCTTCAGAACCAGATCAGCCTTGGTCCACTTCACTCTGGGGTCCGGCTTTCCTTTGACATCGGCGGGAAGGTCAATCTTGGCTCCAGCCCTGGTGGTCAGACCAGCTAGCAGCTTGACGTCCAGCTGGATCTCTGGAGCCTCTGTTGGAATATTCACAAGAGAGAGAGAGAACAGTTATTGAACAACTGCACAACTAAATAATTCAGCAGGAAACTCAACAGAACATATCAGAATAGAGAAGAAACAAAGAGAGGAGAGAAGAGAAGGCTCCTGTCCATCTGTGACTGACTCGTCAGAATATTTCATGATTCGTCTGTACACACACTGTACACGGATGGGTTTTAGGGTTTATATGGCTGCCTACCCTTAGCATCAACTGCCTGGATCTCATCAGTGGCCCTGCAGGGGTTTCCAGCTCCCAGCTTGTTGAAGGCTTTGACACGGTAGGCGTACCACTGGCCCTCGATCAGACCTGTCACCTGGAACCTGGAAACACACATTCACAACATCTGTTACACACAACTCTCAAACCTAAACTAAGAAAGGAAATAATAATAATAATAATAATAATAAACTTTATTTATATAGCGCCTTTCATACAGGATTGTAGCTCAAAGCGCTTCACAGCAGTAGAGTTATAATGAACAATTAAAACAGTGGTTGACTCAATGTGACTGCATCATCCAGGTCTGTATCATTCATTGGCGGTAGACAAAATGTAATGTAAATATCATTATCACTGGCAAGGACTTCAGACAAATGAAATATAAACCAAGTGTCTTACTTGAGCTCAGGGGTGGGTTCTCCACAGGGCTCCCATTTGTCTGTCCCTCGCTGGCACTTCTCCACCACATAGCCCTTGAGGTGGGAACCGCCGTCGTATTTGGGAGCTTCCCAAGAGAGGAAGATGCTCTTGCCGCTCTTATCCCTCCACTTGAGGTTCTCAGGAGCATCAGGTACAGCTGGGAAGTACAACGTCAAACAGGTGAGACTCTGGGTACTGATAATGACCTACTACATACTAAACTATAAAACAAGATACTCTACTGTAAGATGCTATGTTGTGCCCATGCTTTGTGACCTTAGTTATCTATCTGAAGGACACCCTGATGTAGATCAACCGGTGTTCACCTGGTTTAGGAACACAACCTTCCACTTCTCCTTTGAGTGTTGGCTACAGAGTAATGCTAGCTGAGGATCAAGGCTGTGGAGTTAAGTGCTTAATGCCTTTCAGTCGGCCTGGTGGAGCTACTCACTAGCAGGAGAGGAGACGTTGACAGGCTCATCTATGTAGGCTGGTTCTCCTGGACCACACTTGTTGCAGGCTGTGACACTGAACAGATACTCCTTACCCTCCATTACATCCGTCACTGTGTATTCCAGGTCCAGAACATTGGTGGCCACCTGGAAAATCACCCATCAACCATCTTCATGTTACTGGAACTACAGTACTTTACACTGTGGTGTGACTCAAATACAATCACTGCATTCTGACAAGAGTTTGCATCACTGAAACTTTTTGACTTGTTAGTTATTTGATCTTTATACAAGCAAGTAGACAAAGGTAAAGGTGAAACATACCTTGACCCAGGTCTTACGAGACACTTCCTTCTTCTCTATCTGGTAGTCGGTAACTGGGCTTCCTCCGTCATGTTCCGGAGCCTCCCACATCAGGTGGACGTGCCGTCTGGTCACTTCTGATACCTTAAAGTCCTTAGGAGCACTGGGGGATGCTGGGAAAACAGCAACCAAATAATCATCCTACTGACATACAGTAATATGACAAAATACATCTTCATCTTTTCCTCTTACACTTCATCAAGATTAGATGCTATTTTCCATAAGCTTGCATTGCATTGCTGTTTTTAGTGCAGGTAAATGGAAATCATCGGACAAATAGTTTGAGATTCAAGTTAATGTGAAATACAAGACTGTTGTCCTTACCGATGACATTGACTTCAATCTCTCCAAAGGCGGAGGTGACGTCGTTCTCCAGGTGAATAGTGTAGGTGCCTTTGTCTGGACGCACGCTGGGGGTGACGGTCAGCTCGGTGTAAGTAGGCTTGGTAACCATGGAGACGCGTTCACCAGCAGTCAGCTCCGTGTCTCCGACGGTCCACTTGGCGGTGGGAGTGGGGTATCCAGAGATGGGGACCCGGATGGTGAGAGGTTGAGGGACGATCACCTCCAGACCGTTCCTGAAGGCACTCAGGTCCAGGGTGGGACCAACTGAATAGAGAAGAAATGTTTTACGTTTCATTTAGCCAGTGGTTTGCCTACTGGCAAATAAAGCTAGCTCACTTATTGTTGTATATTGTAAGTGCAATTTAGGTTTCTGATTCTTTATCTGTCTTTTTGGGCCCAAACTGTAATAGTTGTACATCTATTAGTGGTGTTTCAGACTACGGTTGGTTCTCTACCATGAGGGTCATCAGCCAGCAGGGGGCCCAGCTGCTCAGCAGGGTCTGAGAGTCCGGCTGCGTTCTCCGCAGAAACTCTGTAGAAGTACTTCTGACCACACTTCAGACCAGACACCTACACACACAGTAAGGATGGTTACCAGCAGACTGGATGATCACATGTACAAATAATAAGGCAAAACCAACAGCTACTTCAAAGAATGTTTTTCTCTTTGTAAATTCAATCTGCCACTGTTACTATCTTTAATTCCTCGAGAAAAGCCTGTTACAGCAGGACAGAAACCATCTCTTACCCTGTAGCAGAGGTCCTGGCAGAGTCTGGTGTTACATCTGAGCCACTTGTAGATCCCATCGTCACACTTCTCGATGATGTAGCCAGTGATCATGCTGCCTCCGTTGCTGACGGGAGTCTCCCAGGTCAGGGTGAGTCCTGCGTTGGTCTGTTCATTGAAGTTCAGGTTCAGAGGTGGGCTTGGCCTTTCTGCAATTACCATGGATGAGATTGGATGAAATGTATTCAGTTTACCACTATTTATGGATCAGAACATAGAAGACACTTCAGATGTGGCCTTGGCCGGTGTTTACAAAACACAAGATTCATTTAAATGTAGTAAAATGTTTATCATTCTTTATTTTATAATTATTCAAGTATTTAAATATGTAAGTATGTTTTCATGTATGTTTTTCAGATGGTTGACCTGCTGTGGCTCTATTGCTAGAGAAGCATTATTGGCTTAATTATCAGATTCATCCCTTATAATCTTCTGCACCAAAATATTGAAACTCACTGAAATAAGAATCCCTTAATTAAGAGTAAAGTAAAAGTAGTGAGTTCCAGTAGTTAACTGACCGATGGGGTCCATGATCTTGACAGGGTCAGTAGCAGAGCTGGGCTGGCCCATGCCGGCCTTGTTCTCAGCTCGGACTCTGAAGATGTACTCCTTATTCTCCACCACGTCATTCAGAGTGGCAGAGCGGTCGTTGGCACCACACACCATGGCCGCCTCCCACTTCACGGAGGTCCTATCGCGGAGCTCGATGATGTAGGCGGTGATCTCAGAACCGCCGTCGTGCTTGGGAGGCTCCCAGGTGACGGTAGCACCAAACCTGTTCACCACACCAACCATGACTTTCTCTGGTGCATCAGGGACATCTGGCGGAACAAAACAAACACACATAGGAACAACATACATTTGGATTCACTCAACCTCTAATCTCTCATTTATTAATGCACAGACTTTATAATCATAGAGGTTCACTAAACACACAGGTCATCCTGAACCTCAGTCTGGTATCACATTAAGTATACAAACATCATGTAAATGATGAAGGTCTTAGCAGATGAAAATGAGCTGCTTACCAAACTTATTCTTAGCCTGAACAGCTTCATCGGTGGTAACAGAGGGACCGCTGCCCACCCTGTTACGGGCACAGACTCTGAACAGATACATGGAGTCCTTCTGAAGGCCGCTGACACAATAGTCCGGACTGTCAGCGCGGTCTGTGGCCAGCGTCCAGGTCTTACGATTGATGTCACGTCTCTCCACCACGTAGGCAATGATCTTGCTCCCACCGTCGCTCTCAGGCTCCTCCCAGGCCAGACTGACCTCGCCATCAGCAGTATCAGTCACTCTCAGGTTCTTGATGGGTCCGGGGACGTCTGATAACCATCAACTTTTCATTTAGCAACTCAGCATTTTGACATACATGATCATCTTTAATGTCTCAGTAATCTAAGTGCTATATCAAGACTCAGCAGAAATCGTAAACAGACAAACAAGATCACCACCTGATGCGGTGGGGATGTGTATTTGTCATTGTCACATGTCAAAAAATCAATTATCAAATTAACCAATTTAATCAACAGATCCAAGCCAGACTCACCAATGACATCCAGGTTGATGATAGCCTCTCCCTGTCCGTGTTTGTTTTTGATGACCACCTTGTACCTGCCCTGGTCCTCCTTGGTGGGACTCTTCAGCCGGAACTCGGTCTTGTCGGTGGAGGTGTCGATGTTCTGGATGGGAAGACTGGTGCCCTCAAAGAACCACTCGGCATCGGCACGAGGGTAGGCGTCATAGGGCACTGTCATGAGGAAGGGCTTGCCGGCATCAGTCACCAACTTCTGGTCCGTGGTCTTGATCTTCGGAACGGCTGCAAGAGATAAGAGAGGGCTAAGTGAAAAAGGGTACTCATGAATTTATGAATTCCTTCATTCATTTATCCATCCTTCCCACTTCTTGCTCAGTTTATGACTAAAAATTGACATTCTATCAAAGCTTCTTCCTCCATTCATGATGACAGATTAGATTAGTGGGAGCTGTGTTGATTTACCTGCCAGTTCCAGCTTAGCTCTGGCATCCTTCTCCTTGGCCACGATCCTGTACTCTCCCTGGTCGCGAGGCCTGATCTCACACACCTGCAGCCTGTGGATTTTGCCCTCGCTGATCATCTGGTACTTGTCTCCCTGGACAATAATCATATTGTTTCTCATCCACTTGACTTCCACTCGGTCCTTGTTGAGCTCCACCTCAAACACAATGTCTGAGCCTGGAGGCTCGAACACGTCCTGGGGGGGTCTGATGATCTCCACTGGAGTCTCTGTATAGAGACACAAAGTCTTAGAATTCCAAAGGAAAATGTTGTGAGAAGCAGCAGTGAAGTATGATGAAGAACGTACCTTCAACGAAGAGCCTGGCTCTGGACCTCCTCTCATCCACTCCACAGGCGTATTCACACTCATCGTCTGGTCTGCACTCCTTTACTATAAGTTTGCATGTCTTGCCGTCCTTTTCCATGTGGTATCTGCAAAAACACCAGATGTTTAAAAATACATACAAGAGCTTTTACATTATCTGTAATTCATCACGTTACACACAAAACCAAATCAACCTAGACTGCACACACGTTTCCTGTATAATTTAAAAACTTACTGTGTAGTTACATTTCTGTTTTGTTTATTACAGTTTTAAGGGACAAGCAAGATGAAGCAGATTAATCCAGGCCATATTCTCCTGCTTACCTCGGTCCTTCTCTGATCTCACGTCCATTTCTGTACCATTTGACAACAGCCTTCTCCTTGGTCAGCTTGCAGGTGAACTCTGCGTCCTCAAACTCAGTGATGGTTTGGTCTTTGAGCTGTGAGGTGAAGTCTGTTGGAGCCTCGCTGATGATCAGCTCTGCCGCACACTTGTCGTCCCCGACAACGGCCGTGTACTCACCCTCATCGTCCATGACACAGTCCTTGATGGTCAGGGTGTGTTTGAGTCCATCTACCCTATAGACGATGCGCTTGCTGAGGGTCACCTCCTGCCCGGCCTTCATCCATCTGACGGTGACCTCCGGCCTGCTGACCTTGCATGTGAAGGTGATGGTCTTCTTCTCCTGGGTTTCAACATCCTCGATGGGGTCCAGGAACTTCAGCTTCTCCTCTGTAGGGTCACATCAAAACAAGAATTATTCTGATTTCCTGGCATTTCATTTGACATATTTTAAAATTAGTTTTGATAAGAGATGGTAATTTATCTAATCAAATTCTGAAATATCCTTGAATATTAAACAAAAACCTGAAAGGTGTTTGAATAAATCTGAAATGTATTCCTATCATATTTTGAAAGAATAGGCGATGTATCCAGTATAAATGTATTCTCCAGTATCCTTTACCTTCACTGGCTCCCCGTTCAGCACTGTATCCACTTCACAATCCTCCTCATCACTTACAAAGCCCTCAATTACCTGGCACCCTCATACCTAACAGATCTCCTCCAGCGCCACTCCCCCACCCGTCCACTCCGCTCCACTGATCCAACCTTCTCACCCTCGTCACCAAGACCGAGTACCGCAGCCTTTTCCACTGCTGCCCCAACCCTCTGGAACTCTCTGACCCCCAACATCCCAAACTCTGACTCACTCACCTCCTTCAAATCCCAACTCAAATCCCACATTTTCAAAATAGCCTACAACATCTGACTTTGATCTCCAACACCATCTCTATGTCTCTGTATACCTCCATGTTTTTGTCTATTTGTTCCTTTGTAAAGCGTCTTTGTGTACTCAGAAAAACGCTATATAAAACCTATGTATTATTATTATTATTATTATTATTATTAAGAGAGGAGACCAGCAGCTGTGAAACAGCAATGCAGAAGGAATGTATTGGAATTGGTTTTTGTCCATTTCCTGTAAATTGGCAGTTGCTCCGGAAAGGAAAGTTAAAAGCTGTTCATCAGTTGCACCGTCCTTGTAAACTGTGTTCCAGTTTTTGTTTTATAATGGTGGAAATTCTAAAACATACCTTTCAGTATAGAATTAGTCCCCAAATTGTTAGAGGGGTTCAGAGGTCAATGCCTCAGCCACCTGACCATAGATGACTGCTAGTAGTGC
>OMKK01090481.1:0-12465 GCA_900302305.1 Polymixia japonica
CTGTCAAGAACATCTTCATCCCCTCACATATAAAAAGACCATCATGTCAAAATGGTGCAAAAAAAAAAAGATTTTGGTGCAGAAACATAACAGTTGTTAGGAAGCCAAAGGCAGAGAGCTCACCCAGCCCACCCAGGGGTGCAGAGAGCTCACCCAGCCCACCCAGGGGTGCTAGCAACAAACCTCGCCTCAACGCAGTCACAGTGCCAAGCAGCCCTGAACCTGGAAGGCCAGGAAGGGTTTGGGGGACAATGGGAGGTAAATCAACAAGCGCTCGTATCGGAGACGTGATCTCCATCGCAGATGAAGGGTCATCGGTCATTAACGAAGGCTGCGTATCGGATAAAAACAGAACCGTTTGCATTTTGAACACAGCATCTTTTGTTCGACTTGTTAAACCAGAGTAGCAAGCTAGAATACTAGAAGGCATCATAGCCATTAATTGAATATACCGTCAATGCTTGGTTTTACAAAACAATTTAATATGTATATACTGTATCTGTATGTAAACAATATATGCATGTTAAAAGAACTGTTTTCATTAGCCTGACAGCTTCACTTTCTCATTTTATACTAGTTTTTTTTTTGGCCTTCATTAATAAACAACTCCAAGTTGTATTTCTGACATTAAGTGCAGAAAGACGGTTTCCACCGGTTGGTAGGAACTGAAACACCGTCGGGTAGTTTTGGGGGTTTAACTCTCCTTGACTTGAGCTAGGATGTGTGTAATCCTGAGTTAAAGAGAACAAGGAACATGACAAAAACCACGTGCTTGGGGCACCAGACAGGAAGGAGAAGAGGTGAACGGTGAACATTGAAACATAACCCCTCATCCCTCACTCCTAAAGCCTCACCACCACCAGTCCTGACTCTGCCCTCACTCCCTCTCTCCTCTCTCCTCTCTCCTAGTCGTCCACGGTGATGTTGCGGAAGAGGTAGGCCATGGACTCTCCGTTGTGGATGCGGCGGATGGCCTCGGCGAGGATCATGCTCACGTCCACCGTCTTGATCTTGGGACACTGGAGCTTCTGTACCTCGTGGGGGACGGTGTTCGTCACCACCACCTGGGGAAACAACAGCCGCAAACGTGTTTAGGTTCACGTAAAACGGCAGTTGTGGAGATTAACAACCTTTGCATTTTATTAACGCAAAAATGAGACTGTGTTTGGGTTGGTCAACATCACCTGATACAAAATAACCTAATTAGTCTACATTAAAGTGGCAATCTCGAAGATCTCCAAAGTTTTCATTTAAATAAATGTCTGTTAAGTCACTATCTATCTATAATGAGGTAACACAATGGTGATTGAGCCTCTGGTCCACTGATGAAAGCTCTTGTATTTGCAGTATTATGAGTATTAAGAACCGGGTGTCTGTGGTTTCTTCCCCTCCACGCATTCAAATTAGCGTTAGTGACACGTTTTCCCTTTGAAGTGAGGTCCAATTACACACCTGCAATTACCGCCTTTCGCCACAGGTGCCGCCAAAGACAACGAAACGTAGATCTTCGAGATTGCCACTTTAAGTTGAAAATATTTTTATATTTTATGTGAAATATAAAACATTCAACAACTGAAATGTGTGACTATTGGTTTTGGGACACTGGGTACTTTGGAGGAACTGAAACCTTAAACTGAAAAGTTTAACTGAAACGTAATACCGCGTATAAGATTACTTTCCTCGTTTTACTCCGAGGTTCATAGTAGAAGCTCATTTTGTCCTGTCCTGTGATTATAAAAACTTCCATTATGAGGAACTGTTTACTTCCCCATTGTGGTGATGATGATGCATTGATTCAGGTCTGATGAATGAACACAAAGTATAGAAGCTTTTGGTTCCATTTGAAATGATCCCTTGAGATTTTCTAATTAAGACCTTTTCACTTTTTATGCTCCTTCTCCAGAAGCGTTAAAAATACTAATGAGATACTTCACTGAGCATCATATGGGTAATTATTTCCTGCAGAGGGAGGTCGGTGCCCTTTGTCAGCAACAGAAAAACACACATGTAGCTGGTAGACATGCAGCGTTTTGCCCAAGGGCACTTTGGCAGCCTGGGTGCTTTCTGACCAAGGGGCTTGAACCCTGGTTCTCTGGTTGAACAACTGTCTCCATACTCAGTATGATACCCAGCTGCCCTAACGTAGTATATAACATACAGATGCTGAGGTGGACAGATGATTAAAGGTAATACAGAGTTTAGACTATTTAAATGCAGTCCTCACCTCGTCAATGGCAGATTCCTCTATGAGACGTGGAGCGTCGGCAGACAGCAAGCCGTGCGTGGCCATGATGTAGATCTTATAGGCTCCTCTCTCTTTCAGGATCTCTGCAGCTGCCACAAAGTCCTCCACGTCGTCTATGATGTCATCCTGTGGAAACAGAGATTGACACACGGTATCCATCGGTGTAGCTCATCACTCCCCTGTCCTGGTCCTTTCTTTTAGGTGCCCAGTTAGTTGGCTACACATCTGCACCTGTGGCACCTGCACCATCAGAACTCAGAACAGGAACTTTGACACCTGCACGAGTTATGTTTTCATTATCGTACCTCACATGCATGTGACATTTATCATTTTACCAGATGAGAGGATTTACTCCTTATATTGAGGGAATGTACAGCTGTGAAAGTCAGAATGAGAGAAAGGTCCATAGCTCCTCAGGGTCTTACCACGATGATGGCAATCCTTCCTCCTACATCTCCTACTACAGTGATGGGAGGCTTCTCCTTGGCCATCATTACTGGAAAGGAAAACAGAGCTGGTTACCTGTGAGAGCAATTAGAGGCCTCGCTCAACGCATTAAAACAGATTCAAACTAATCTCAGAGCAGATTGGGTAAAATGGGTTGAAAAAAAAGGTTTTTTCTGCAAATCTGCACCCCAAAAATGTGACAATCTCTAATTATTATTATCTCAATTATTCATAGAAATGTTATAATAGCTCTGAGTAATTCAATGCTGTGTCAAATGTACTTTTAATAATTTAAATCAAAATCAAGACGTGTTATTGACATTTCCCTCCCATTCTACCCCTCCGACCCGCAGGAGATTCAAATGAAATGCTAACCTTGTTACAGTACATGCCATGCAAAACGCAATGATTTGGTGTTTGTTTTTTTTGCCCAGAATACCCAATCATAGGACAACGTATAATTGCCTCCACACCGCAATCTCTGCCCGGGGCCTGTGGCAGGCGAATGGAAGCAGTCTGCATACTGGATGAACCAATATGCACCAGACCATCTTGTTTCAAACCCATCAACAGAGAACAGCAGATGCTGACAAGCACTGATAAGGTTTCCTTCACTTGCACACCTGCTTCTAGGTTGGTCTTCAGTTGAACTTTATTGACAGTGACTACTTTTACATGCACACAATTCATCTGGTTATTGCATTCACTTTGGAAGTGACTTTTGAAAATAATTCAATGAAACATTTGTTGTGTAATCTCACGTTACCCTATCCCAGTCCTCCAGGCTACAACATCTCACCATAACAACTGGTAGTAGCGCTATTAGTCCCATGGCGTATCTGTTAAAGCTCTTTCTACTTCCCCACGTTACCCACGACTGAGAAGCATGAAGACTGAATGTGATAAACACAGTTCAGATTAACAACATGCTGAAGTTAAAGTACTGCAGCTCATGGAAGACTTGTAAACACTGTACATGCAAGTCAAAACAACCCTCCCAACAACACATCTAATACTGCTTTCCTCAACAATTACAAATGGAATAGAACCTTATTCAAAGTAACCAAATCTAAGGTTGAATGTTTCATTGTTAAATTTGAATGACATGGTCTGTGGTTAAATCGTAATCTAAATTGCGTCGAACGTATCGGTGTGCATATAAAGGTAGTCAGTCAGAGTGGGGATTTAACAAGGACATTCAGCCAGTGAACAATCAGCCAGCCAAGCTGATTGGGAGACAGACAGCTGGAGCACCAGAGAAGAGAGGATGAACATGCCCTGCCCAACAAGTTGCTTCACACAGCTTCAGAAAACTTGCTAGCACTTCTGGCCAAGGCCATGTAGTACTCAGCATAATGTGTTGTTTTAACTGCTTGTATTGATATAGCCACACGTTACCTGGGACATCTGTGGTCAGATATCTTCGCGTTTACTAAGAGGTCTTGAGATTCTTCAATACACCTCATTCTCACCATTATTCGCATGAGACAAGGGTTAAAGAAACACACCAACGTTTTGGGAAATTACTTACTGGTTATGTGATGACAACAGACACCAAAACCTCCCGTCTATCTGCAGTAGATTGTTTTCTCCGGTGGCCCAATGCTAACACTTTAGCACACATCATGTTAAAGGTGAGATTTGTAATATTTTCTACCCACTAGCGGGCCCTTCTGTTCACTTGTCAACTGAAAACATTGCAACGACCCCCCTCCACCTTCCTGCTGGGCTAGATGTTGGGAGCATTATGTGGTCAGTCAGACAAAAACAGGTTTCATCGGGCCAGATCAAGTCGTCCTTTAAGCTACAAATAAATAGGTAATTCTTTTTCCAGACATATTTATACGACCTCTATTGATGTCTTAATTTTATTTAATTCTTTGATTAAGTACAAAAATGACATGTGACCTGAGTAAATGTAGGCAATTAGCTTAGCCTAATGCAAGTCACCTACATTTAGTTAAAGGGGACATATTATGCAAACCGGTTTGTTCATTCCTATCTAGTAAGAAAATGTGAATTCCCTCCCATTAGCCGTAGTTTCCTTATCTAAAAAGCACGTTTCTCCTACCAGGAGAAACAAGCCATTTTTCCTGTATTGTTTGATTGATGATGTATGCTAACATACATTAGCATTGATCACTGACCACAGAAGGTTTTGGTGTCTGTGTTCTCATCATGTAACCGGTACGTTGTCCAAAGGACTAATTTCCCAGAAAGCTGACGTATTCCTAAAAAACCTAAGAGATTTCATTGGCAAATCTTAACTGGTTTGCTCTGCTTGCCCTGAACCTCAAGCACAGAAATAAATCTGCAACACTGCACTGTACTATTGTCAATACAATAACCGTTTTGCTACTAAGCAAAGCATATGATTATCACTGAGGAAAGCCAGCAAGAGTGCAATACAGCAGGAAGCTTTCCTCAGACAAGCAAACTTAGTCTACTGTTAGGCTGTGTGCATTCAGCTCATAAACATAGCAACCACTCAATTCATATCACGAATCAGTCAAACCTTTCCTATCATTGGACATTAGGTTTCAAAAGCATGCTTAAATATTGTCATGACATGCAATTACAAAGACCAAATGTTAATCGGGGGGTTTTGAGAGCAGGTTCAATAAGGGAGCGTGATGTGTTGATTGGCAAGATGAGTCCAGGAAGACAGGAAAAATATGTATCTGGGGAATGATTCTAATTTTAACAGATGATTTGCAAGTTCTACAGAAAAAAAAACCAGCCAACTCACAAAGGGTTTTTGACCATCTCATAGAAATATCAGTCTGGAGTCTTGTTGCAAGGTAACAATGAGGGCTGTTCATTTCCACCATATACTGTGAATAATAGATATAGTATGGGACACAATGAATTTGTACTGTATGTTGTACAGTATAGACCATAGGGTCTAGGCTTTAACAATACATGTGGTTCATTTCTCAGGAACCCCCCTCATGAATCCAGACTGTATTTTTACAAGATGCTTCAAAAACCCTCAATCAATACATGCAGGTATTGAGGAACCATTTGAAGAGGAACCATTTCATAGTCAGAGGCAAGTTAAGTTTACGGTCGTACTTGGGAGCTCTATGCCTGGGAACGGAGCTTGCTGTTTGCCTGCTATTACCAACAAATAAACACCACGTTAACACAAATGAACAAAGACTTGACATGACAAAGACATAACGCCTGGACTTGGAAAATCCTCTCAGACTTCATAAACAGACGTGATTTACCGGGATCACATCCACGACTAGGGAGCTTTACGTTCACGTTTTAAAAACACATTCCTGCTGTAGTCGAAACAGTAACAGTGTAAAGCTATTGTGGTTTCACATGAGAGGATTTTTTAAGTCAAGGGTAGCAACACAAGTAAGAATAGATATATTCATAATAAATAATATGGGAAAAGACAATACTGGACTCAATGCACTTTGGCGTCATTTGCCAACGACACAAGGATCTGATCATGTTTCAGACTATTAAAACATTAGTGTTTCTCATTCAAAATCAATATTCTTTACAAATCTAACGATGGGCCGAGACACAGGTGAGGAATTTGATGCTATTCTTTTTCTACTTTGTAAGTAAGAAGTCACGGCTTGTTGAGTGAGGTGTAGCATTAGTAGAGGCAGTATATCTGTGGAGTTAAAACATGCAGGTACACAAAATCATGAGATTTGTCTCAAAGATGTTGGATGTTATAAGTCAGAACCAGCGCAATCACCAGCTTGAACAGGTTAGTGTAAATAAATCTCAAAACTAGATTAGGTTAACCGGTGAATTTATACCATGGATGATTTGAGGGGTTAAAATAATTGGAATGATGAAACTATCTTTTTGAATGTAAACACGGTTTCCTATATCAGAGGGAATCTATCTCTACTAATAGCCAAAGCTAATTCAAGAGACAATCTATAGACAAGGATATGTTATGAATACAGCTAAAACTGGCCAAGCGTAACTATCCACGAGGGCCGTATAGCAAAACCTCTAGAGAACGCTCAAGAACATCCTAGAGAGCTCTATGTGGATCTGCAGGTGGTCTTACAAGGAAGCTCCAGTCCCGGGTGTCCTGTGGTGTTGCGTACGCAGGGAGGGGAGTGTCTTCCATCCGCCATGTCGGACTCCGAGCACTGCGCCTCTCCGTGCATCACAGCCAGGCCCAGACGCAGGCGCTCCGCGTACGACTGAGCTCTGCAAAAAGAGAAGGCGAGAATGCTGCGGGGAAACGGCGAGGACATTCGCGTCGTAACCGTGACTACAGAAGCCCGAAACAAAACAGCGGTGAAGTCTGTGTTTTTTGGGGTTTGGTTTGGTTCGTTTATAGGTTACCTCTTGGCTGCTGAAGGAGACTTTGCCACAATTATGGCATTTCGGTAATCAGGAACCTGACAGGAAGATGAATACAGATTTCAATACATGTACCAGATTGATTGATTGAATGATTGCTTGGAGTGAGAGTGAGTGTGCACTAGGGGTGTAACGGTACGTGTATTCATCGTATGCGGTCGTACAGAGAATACGCTGTATCCTATGTACGAAGATTGATGAACGTAATGCGGAACCAAATTTCACAGGCGCGAGTTCCACCCGGAAACCTTAAGCTGTAAGCAACTTAGCAACATGCCATGCTAAGCTTAGCTCAAGATGGTTGGCGGGGGGATTACACAACACTAGGTGGAACAAACTGTAGCTTACACTATAGCCTGTTCAAAATAAATGAAAAGAAACCTAGCCTTATGCATTTGGGGTTTTTTGTTGCTCTTTTCCTGTTGTACCGAACACGTACCGAACCGTGACTTCTGTGTACCGTTACAGCCCTAATGTGTACATGTGTCTTCCGACAGCTTTACTATTTTATGACATGAAGCAGTCATTAGATTATTACCTCTTCTTGGATATACTGAAGCAAGAAAGGTGAGGCACGCAAGTTGTCCACTGGAAAACTAAAGAAGCCCTGGATCTCCTTCTGATGCAAGTCCATGGTGATGATGTGTGTTAAACCTTACAAAATAAAAAGGCAGTTGAGAGCACGCTCTTCCTCAAAATAAATATGTGAAGTAAAGTGTGAAAAATAGCTATATCGATGTAACGGTTCAATCAAATTGAGACATTGGAGATTCCCTTCATTCAACTGTCAATTCATCACTATGTAAATATTACCAGTGAGGGTCAGGACTTATTACATCAAGAGACTCAAGCATCTTGTTGTCCTTACCTGCTTTAGCCAACATTGAAGCTAGCAGCTTGCACACTATTGAGCCCCTCTTACGCATCTTGCACTGCTTGCTGTAGGGGAAGTAAGGAATGACCCCAATGATGTTCTTGGCGCAAGAGGTCTTGAGGGCATAGGCCATGACCAGCAGCTCCATGATGGCTGTGTTCACATCTCTGCTTGGATTTTTAAAAAAACAAAAAAAAGAATAGTCCAGCCACGTGGCTTTAGTTAGAGCCGTCATCGATTGTTAGTATTGATCGTTTATTTCAATAATGATAGGAAAGAAGGAGATGGGGTTTTTTTTAATACCTTTTGCAGTATAAATGCCACAGTTTTCTCACCTTGGTATGGTTTGGATGATGAAGATAGTTTGGCCACGCACAGATTCTTTTACATCCACTCTAGTCTCTGTTGTAAAGAGGAGAACCAATGACCACAAGGTAAATTCCTTCTGTAGTGTGTAAAGCTGTATGTTGACGTCAATAATGATTCATACACTTGCAGCTTTTAAATGGTTTTGTTTCAGAAACATGGAGTGGTTTTTGCACATTTCCAGTTAATTGTACACGTTAAAAAAAGGTGCAAAGATTAAGAATTTGTACATTGTTAGATTAATGCTCATAATCAAAATATTACAAATATTGGCACTGACAATCTGATTTTAAAGACTAGCAACATTCTCCAAAATATGAACACCAGGTTGTACTAGGGCCTAGGTGGTTCCAATTTCCACAGTAGTTGCAGTAAATATCTTAGTTATCAAAAGATAACCGTGGAGATATTAGGTTTTCCTCACCTCCGTTAGATTCCTGAAAGACCACAGACTTCCCCAACTCAACTCCCAGCCGCCTGTGAACCAAAAATGTGGAAGAGAAATTAAGTGACTTTTACAAAAAGTGAAAATACTGAATTGTAATGATGATATTATTCTGCACGCTGCAGTGTGACTCACAAGCCAAACCAACCATGACACTTTACATTTAGCCCTTCAGTCACCCATCACACTCTCACTCTAGTAAACCTTAATGTTATTGTGACCATGGGAAGTATTTGGGCTCCAGACACAACCTTGTGTTCAATGTCACTGATAACAGTCAGCTATGACTGGACACCCAAGACCTGATAAAACCCCACATTACAAAAAAAAGTCAAAATTAAACTAAAACCAAGTTGCTCGTTATTGAGAAACTCAACCTAAAGTCTATGCCAGCTATCTTTTAGGTGGATGTTGCTGGCTGGATAACAACACCAGGAAACCACTGCAACACAACTAGCAACACAACTAGCAAGACAACTAGCAACACGCAAACTCCTCTCATGTGCTACCGGAAGTTAGCAGTAAACTAATAACAACGGTACATAATGACGGCAACGTTACTCTGTTATCTTCTTGGCTAGTTCCGTGCAGGCCGCTGTAGAGTTTGCAGAGAAGACACGATAACCGGTTTTAGCGATGTTCATCCTGGAGGTCCTGGTGTGGCTTTCTAGTCGAGACTTCAGGGGAAACTTGACAGCAGCGAAGCTGTGAACTGACTGTAGCCGTTAGCTAAGATGGCTAAAGCACGCTAGTCTGCTAGCAAGCGGTTCGTAACGAATATCCTCAGTATCACATGTGACGGTAGCTCCTGCCTACAAATCAGCGTTTAACGTATATTGTAAACATATATCGTTTCCGTATTGTTCCGTGTTGTTTTTTTGAAAACGATGGCATTTACGCTCCGCGACACCTGCAAAGCGAACACAGGTAACAATCGGCGAATATTGAATAGGGGGCAAAGTTACGGAAGCCCGAGATGGACCAGTGCGCTACTATGGGGGCTGGTTAGTCCGCGTCGCAATTACCGCAACTGGCCGCTAGATGTCAACATTCTACTTAACATCTGTATTGACTGCGGGGGGAAATCTGTCTGCGATTAAACACAAAGGTTGTTTCGGTGGAGTTCTTGATGCTGACTTTAATGAGGAGGAATGTAGTCTGAATTCCCTAGTTTGGGTGCGGTTCTGGACCGCGGTACGTATTCAGTGTGTAAAATAGGATTTTTTTGTAGATCTAACCCTCTAAAATCTAAAATCACTGACATGGTCCTCTTGACCGTCTCATGCACAATGACCTTTCTGACCTTCGAAACCACATCAATGCACTGATACATCAATCTAAACAGTGTTTACTTGAAAGTCAATAGCCTATGAATAGTGAATAAGATATCATTAACCGAATTTACCCCACGGGATAAATAAAGTTCATCTAATAGGTAGGAGAACTTGACGAATATTCCCAGTGGGACTATTTAATTTAAGATTTAATTATTGCCTAGGGCGATATGGCTTGCTTGTACAAGTTATTGGTACTGTAGGTTACATTTTTGTCAGGTGTCACATAATAATCTACCACACACTCAGCAAACGTCACCAACCTGACTGTGTCAAAGTCTAACATTCTGTAGCCTAGATTCTCTAGCCTCTAAAACAAGGCTGTAACTATCAGCTTGAGTATAGCTTCATTATGATATGCAGCGTATTTTCACTGAACCTCTACGTGCTTTTCTCCTCCTTTTACATACTATTCACAGATCCCGGCCTAATTAGGGCTACTCGCCCAAACCCACTAACAAACACGCCGATTACAGTAGGAACGGGGCTGGGTAGATATGGTGCCTGAACAGGAGTATTGTCAAGTCTTCAACTGTGACAACACACCCACTTACTGATAAAGGACCTGACACAGTTTATGACTTTCCTCAGATAACACCTGCCGTAACAAACGGCCGGGAGTTGTTTTCTAGAGGGTAGGTGTTCATGTGAAAAAGGACAAAAGAATATCATAGAATGGAATGAAAAGAAACTGATAGTATCTCTATCTCTTTATACACTAGATAGCACGGACAAACCAAAACTAATAAAGGTTGGCCTTTTCATTTGCAATTGACAGAACATTTTACATGAATGGCCGCAGGGCTTTGTCTGATTCAATAATAACATGTAATGAGCTGCTGGTAAGTCTGGAATGGTTGAGTCTGGCAAATGTCACATTACATTCAAGCTCACACATCGCACATAATCTGTATTTGACTCTCTGAGGACTAGTATGTGTAAATCCTCTCTTGTCATTCTGTCATCATACACAACATGCAATAGTGAGGTTGGGTTGAGCAAGTGAGAAAGAGAGTGAAGAGAAAGGAGAGAGCGAGAGGAAGAAGGGGAGAATATAAAAGAGAGAGTGCCGAGCTCCTCCTCCTCCTCCTCACTCTCTGTGCGCTTTTCTCTCCCTTTTCAGTCTGTTCTTCTCTCCCCACCGTCACTCAGCAGGGGCTCGATGGTAGAGAGAAGAGCTTCTCGCTGGAAGAGATCACGAAAACACAAAGTGAATTTTGTTCTCAACGAGAAAGCGACATAGCATAAACAAAGGTACAGACACGAGCGCGGGGGTCAGACTCTTATCACCCCTGTCTTCAGCACACGCTCAGCTCTGCATAACTCTGTTCCTAGATGGAGAGGGTGCAGGAAGGGAGAGAGGCAGACCCCCTGGAGCGCCCCGGCCCGCTGACTGACAGGGAGACGGCCACTATCCAGGACACCTGGGCCAAAGTCTACCAGAACTGTGATGATGTGGGAGTAGCCATACTAATCAGGTACTGCTTTCTTTAATTGTCCTTGCTGGTTCTAAGTTTGATGTATGAATGGAGGTTAATCGCAGGGTTATGAAGCCAAACTTCTGTTATCACAGAGAAATATTTACTTACTTTGCTTTGACCCCAAAGACACACTGTAAAGAATTTTCCTGTAAGATAACAGTAAATTACTAGCAGCAGGGTTGCCAGTAATATACTGTAAATTCTATAGTATCCATACTGTTAAACACATTTACAGTCTATTACTGTAAACATATAGACTAGCAGAACATTATAGTGACATTCTGTCTACTACATACTGAGTGACTCAGTTAACCTGCTCAATATGCAACAGTAAGAACATGCAAAAGTGTATCATCAAACCTTTATTTGTATACAGCATCAACACATTGATATGAAACTCAGTTGTAAAACTCTGGTATTAACGAGAGGGATAAACATTCTCACTGACTAGAATAACAGATTGACCAAACCAACATCAGTCTGTCAAAACCTACCTACTGAGTGAGTGAGTGAGTGAGTGAGTGAGTGAGTGAGTGAGTGAGTGAGTGAGTGAGTGAGTGAGTGAGTGAGTGAGTGAGTGAATCAGTGAGTGAGTGAGTGAGTGAGTGAATCAGTGAGTGAGTGAGTGAGTGAGTGAATCAGTGAGTGAGTGAGTGAGTGAGTGAATCAGTGAGTGAGAGTGCAATTGTATTGCAATTGCAATATTGCAATATTGCAATATTGTATTTATATTGTTCACAGTATAGTACTATATTTATATTGTATTTATATTGTTCACAGTATAGTACTATATTTATATTGTTCACAGTATAGTACTATATTTATATTGTTCACAGTATAGTACTATATTTATATTGTTCACAGTATAGTACTATATTTATATTGTTCACAGTATAGTACTATATTTATATTGTTCACAGTAT
>OMKK01090482.1:0-19471 GCA_900302305.1 Polymixia japonica
GACCACATTATGCCATACTGTACTTGAATACTCTGATACTGATACTCTGCACCCTAACATCTCAATAAGTCCAAAATCTGCTAATCTGCTAAATAGTATTCAACATTTGGCAACAATTATTCATTCTTTATCTTTAAGTTAAGTCAAATATTTTGAATGTTTTCTTTTCAAAATTGTTCTAATGGCAGGACGTCTTTACTAGGCCCCTTATACATCTGAAGATTTTTATTTTTTTATTTTTTTATAGCCTTTAATCACATTACACTCTCAAAGGACTTCACAAGCCCACAATTACAAAGAATTAAACGACACCCCCTGACCTTAACCCTCCATCGGACAAGAAATAAACTCCCAGAAAAAACCTTAGTTAGGTAAAAAAAATGAAAGAAATCTTGGGAAGGCATGTAATGGAGGGATCCCCTTCCAGGATGGTCAGGTGTGCAATAGGTGCCGAGTGGGTGGATTTCAATCAAGTTACCGGTTGTAAATGGAATGATAACAAATATACAATTGGACAAATGGGGCAGTAATAAAAGACTAAGCAAGTGAGAGTGTCCGGCTGAGCCAACATCGCCGCAACACAGCCAAGCCAGTACAGTCCCACTCAAGATTTAATGTATTTTTCAGTATTTTTTCTGTATTTCTTGTTTTTTGACATTTTATAATCAAATTAGAGGAGAGAACGGACACTATAATAAACAAAGACAATATCATTGTCAAATTAAAGTGACGTTTTTGGGTCAAGGCCACAAACACATGCCATGGTCTTAGGCAAAGGCCTCAAGTTCTTCACTAAGGGTCTTAAGTGAAACATGATGAAACAAGCCTGGAAGGGAGTTTCCATTGGGAGCTTAGAGGAAAAACATGTAGGAGTGGAAGAAGCCAGCCAATGTGGTAGAGTCTGTAGGGAGTTATTTAGCTAGTTATAATGGTTGTCTCTGTGAAGAGCCTGAGGTGTGAGGGAAGTCAGGGTTAGGCCTAAGGCACCTTCAGTTCACCAGATGTGGTCCTGCACTGTTAAACTCCCAAATGGCAGGCCCCTAGTAGAGCCCTCGAGTGTAATCTGACAGACATCTACACAAACACATAAATAACCTGTTATTTTTAATTAGATCAGACCTAAGAGGCATATCAACAGGTTATTAAAAAGGTGCATGGCTGAAAAATAACAACAGCACCAAATTAAATATCACACGGGCCAATACCTTGTTAAATCAGCTGTGTTGAATTAATTGTTTATTTTGAAAGATTGTCAAAAGTGTAATTGTAATACGCTTATCCAAATGCTTAATTCCCCTAAAAGTGATGTGACATGTAGTAAAATAATGAACATTTATATGTAAACGTGCCAAAATCACTAATTTCCACTTTATGGATGAGAGTGTGTGTTGTATAAACACACAAACATATTATGCACATTTAAACATTAAATCATGTAGAAAACAATAATTTACTGGTAAGCGCAATTGATATCTGAGAAGATGTAAGAGAAGTTAATAATAATAATAATAATAATAACTTAAATTTATATAGCACCTTTCATGAGACCCAAGGTCGAAGTTAAAGTTAATTAACCACAATTATTCATTTCTGGACCTTTTTGCCTTACAGGTTCTTTACATAATTATAGAATAATTTACTTGGATGGTTTCATCATACATTTTCAGACTTTTCAGACTTTAATGGAGTAAAAACAATAATAATCAAATCAATGTAAAATATGTCTCAACACTGCAGGGACTAAACATCAGCTGGCCATTGTATAAAAGTGATTCAACATTAAACTGTATTTTCAATAAAATATTTTTTCCTTACTAACAATAACATGCAGATAACTGAGCTTTGCATTCAATATTCAATGGCTTCAATCAATTCAAATACATTTATATACTGAATACGTTTATAAATTTAGATTTATAGTAAAACAAGTTTGGGGCATCCAGCCTCTCACTACCAGTCCAATTATCCTTCATAGAGTATCAGAGGCCTACATGATGTGAACTTCACTCATGACCTCATGACCTCATCCTGATGACCTTGGTGAGTTAGTCGCAGTAGCAAGAACATGGTTAAGATACTTTTGATTTTCAATCACAAGGGACATCATTTGTTTCAGATGCTGAAAAAAATATGCATGGTATAAAAATTAAAATCTAAAACTAAAATCTTTAAGATATTAGAAAAAATGTCTTGTAATGATTATTTGCCAGCATACAGGCATGCTATGAATATCTTCCTTCTTATGTGTTAATATATTATGTAATGCTGTAATTGGTTAAGGTAGAAAAATAGTTGATACATACAGTAAAGGGGTTTCTGCATGCATGTTTCATTTGTTTAACATTCATTTTTTTGTTGACTTTCATGAGAGCAGCATCATGCTAAGAAGAAGCTAGGCTAATAAATGAAAGAGTATTTACTGTATGTTATGTAGTCCTACATTTACTATCAACCCAGTGACAATGTAAAAAGAGATGAACTTCAATACAAATAAATTATCCTCAACAGAAAGTCTCGAGATATTTTATTTTATAGAGAGATATTTTATTTGTATAACATAGTCAGGGCCAGACAAGAGACAATACGTTCTTGGCAATAAGGAATCTATGATTATTGTTTTGCTGCCACATCATTACTCTTTATCCTGATGATTTAGTCTGGACTGCCAATGGTAAAGAAAGTCTTAGTTCTACAACGTTCATCATGTCTTCATTTTGATTCGATTTTGGTGTTCTTTTATTCAGACATGTAGGTTAAAAAGATGTTAAGGTAAATAACACCTTTTTAACCTACATGTCTGAATAAAAGAACACCAAAATCTATGTAAAGAAAGTCTTTTGGCAGAATATGTTTTGTGAAAGTATACTATTGTCAATAGTATTTTAAAAATGAAATATTGTTAACTGGAGATAGCAGCAAACCTGTCTTCAAACCATATGCAAATATGGCACAATAATCCTGTGTAGCTTCATAAGGCCCCATTGAGACTGTCCAGTCTCAGCTGTCTCTGATTGGCTTCCAAGAGGCCAGTGAGCCTTGCAGTCAGCTTTAAGGTTATAAAACTTGCATTAGAGACCAATTTCACTGGCAGGGGTGTTGCTGTCCCAAAAGTTTGTGGGAGTGTTTGGAAAATGTCACTGGGGCTGGTTGTTCTTGGACTGGTAGGAGCATTTGGGGCAGAGGGGGAAGCTCCTCTTTGTCAGATAATGGGGAGTCCAGAGTTCCCTCTACTGTCCAAAGAAGGAGATGTCATCATTGGAGGAGCCTTTTCCATCCACAGCAAAATCACACAACCACCACTCTCCTTCACAGGTGCCCCAACACGACTGACTTGTTCCAGGTATGGCTTTTTCACTGTTTCAGTGTAAAAAATCTGAACTTTCAGTGTCTGTGTATTATTAATTTATGGACAAATCAAAACTAATCTCATTGTTTTACTTTTCTTGTCGCAGTGTGAATGTCCGAGAGTTTCGATTCGCCCAAACTATGATCTTTGCCATTGAGGAGATCAACAGCAGCGAGTCTCTCCTTCCCAATATTTCCATCGGATATCGTATCTACGACAACTGTGGCTCGACTTTATCCTCAATGCACGCAGCCATGGCTCTGATGAACGGTGACGAATGGACTTTGGGAAGGAGCTGCTCTGGTCAATCAGCTGTTCATGCCATCATTGGGGAGTCTGAATCCTCTTCAACCATAGTGCTGTCTCGCACTACCGGGCCATTCAAAATCCCAGTGGTAAGAGGGACATAGAAGATGTGTATACTACATCACCGTTAACGTACAAATTTGTCACACGTAAACTATATACAGCATCTCTCTTGCTCTGTGTTTCCTCAGATCAGTCATTCGGCAACATGTGAGTGTCTCAGCAGCAGAAAGGACTATCCTTCTTTCTTCCGCACCATTGCCAGTGACCTCTACCAGAGCCGAGCGCTGGCCCAGCTGGTCAAGCACTTTGGCTGGAGTTGGGTTGGGGCGATCAACAGCGACAGCGACTACGGCAACAACGGCATGGCCATTTTCCTCGCTGCGGCTCAGGAGGAAGGAGTATGCGTGGAGTATACCGAGAAATTCCACAGGACGGAGCCAGAAAAGCTGACGAAAGTGGTAGAAGTGATTCGCAAGAGCACAGCTCGAGTCATTGTAGGTTTCCTGGCCCATGTAGAGATGAACAACCTTCTGGAGCAGCTGAGTATTCACAACATCACAGGGCTACAGTTCATCGGCGTGGAGGCCTGGATTACGGCCGACAGCCTGGTGACCCCCACCAGCTTTAGTGTGTTAGGGGGATCTCTGGGCTTTGCTGTGCAAAAGGCCAATATCAGTGGCTTTGCTGATTTTGTAATCAAGGAGTTCTGGGAAACAGCATTTCAGTGCACAGAGAAAAACCGAGACAATGTGACAGTAAAGGTTCCTTGTAAAGAAAACTTGGATCTAACTGAGCTAAAAGATTACAATGATGATGTGGCAGAGCTGAGATACTCTGCCAATATCTACAAAGCCATCTACGCTGTGGCTCATTCTCTGCAAAGCTTACTGAAATGCAACAGTCAGGGCTGTGACAAGACTGTGAAAGCTTCTCCCTGGCAGGTAAAATTAAGTGGCTACTAAATATCTCTACTTCTAAGTTAAGTAAATAAATATATTGATTTTTTTTCCCTCCTCTTCTATTAGGTAGTGGAGTCTCTAAAGAAGGTGAATTTTACCATTAAGAATGGGGACCAGGTGTGGTTTGACAGAACCGGAGCAGCTGTGGCTCGTTACGAGGTGGTGAACTGGCAGCTGGGACCAGGCGGCTCGGTCCAGTTTAAACCAGTGGGTTACTACGACGCCTCCTTGCCTCCTGGAAAGAAGTTTGTCCTCAGGACCGAAGCCATCATGTGGCCGGGTGGAAAGACAGAGGCACAGTTTATACCATAACAACTGATGCTAATTATAAAACACATACATGTCTGACTTGCACTGATAAAGTTGAATAATATTCATATGTATATTCATGCAGTCTGATATGATTTGATTTTACTTTTGGATATATGTGTGTCAAACTCTTCTCTCTCTCTCTGTCTTTCAAAGGTGCCTGTGTCAGTGTGCAGTGAGAGCTGTCCTCCAGGAACTCACAAGGTCCTCCAGAAAGGAAAACCCGTCTGCTGTTACGACTGTGTACCATGTGCTGAGGGAGAAATCAGCAACACCACAGGTATATGTATCACAGACCTGAAAACTGTTGATATGTACACACTATTTGTTTGTTACACCATGTGTATCATGTTGAAGCTCGCTATGATTCAGTCTCTGATATATGTTTTCAGAATCTAATTACATTACTAGTAACAGAATTTCCATTACAGATTCTAATGACTGCACAAAGTGCCCTGAAGAATACTGGTCCAGTCAAAACAGAGATACATGTATACTGAAAACTGTGGAGTTCCTCTCCTTCACTGAGGTTATGGGCACATTACTAGTGTTTTTCTCTTTGTTTGGCGTACTACTAACTGTACTTGTGGCCACCATTTTCTTGATTAATAAGGACACCCCTTTAATCAAGGCCAACAACTCTGAGCTGAGCTTCCTGCTGCTCTTCTCCTTGACTCTGTGTTTCCTGTGTTCTCTGACCTTCGTTGGTCGTCCCTCTGAGTGGTCCTGTATGCTGCGCCACACAGCGTTTGGGATCACCTTTGTCCTCTGTATCTCTTGTGTTCTGGGGAAAACTATAGTGGTGTTAATGGCCTTCAGGGCTACACTTCCAGGTAGTAATATTATGAAATGGTTTGGCCCTCTTCAGCAGAGACTCAGTGTTCTGGCTTTCACTCTCATTCAGGTTTTGATTTGCATACTTTGGTTAACAATCAACCCTCCCTTTCCCTTCAAGAATATGGAACATTATAAGGAAAAGATCATTCTAGAATGTGCTCTAGGATCACCTATAGGATTCTGGGCTGTGTTGGGCTATATAGGACTCCTGGCTATGTTATGTTTCATACTGGCTTTTCTGGCTCGAAAACTGCCTGATAATTTCAATGAAGCCAAATTCATCACCTTCAGTATGCTGATATTCTGTGCGGTGTGGATCACCTTTATACCAGCTTATGTCAGCTCTCCTGGGAAGTTCACTGTAGCTGTAGAGATATTTGCTATTCTAGCGTCCAGTTATGGGTTACTTTTCTGTATATTTATTCCTAAATGTTTCGTTATCTTACTGAGGCCAGAGCAAAATACAAAAAAGCATATGATGGCCAAGACCACAAATTAAATTTACTACTGATAATGATATTCCGTTTTTAACCACATTACTTTGCTTTTCATGTAAATTGCTTAAAGCAACCAGTGTATTTTGGTACTTTTAAGATATTCCACATATTTCTGAGTAATTTCCTGACAACTTAACTTTGTGCTCAAAGTTAAAAAATGTAAGCTGTTGCTAAAACGGAGCGATGACATATGACTATAGTAGAAAGTCATTCCTCTTTGCCTCTGAGCGACAAACAGATAAACACTGGCTGAAGGGGGGCCTCTTAAAGTTATAAACCCGCCGCATAACAATTATTTCAGTGATGCAATGTTTTCTTATCAATTGGAATTTTGCCATTGTAACTAAATTATTATTACCGTATAGTTTATAATTGTCATTAATTAGTAAGTCATTTATTGGTATGGGCCAGGAAATATATTGTATGAAATAAAGAAATTTACTATAATGAAAACACTCTGATAGTGCAATATACAATGTTCTGTAATACCTGTCTTTTTTGATGCAGTTTAGTTATAAAATGTAAAGTATTTGTTTTTTGATCTTTTTTTTTTTTTAAATGTTTTGATCCTTCACTCACAAATAGATTCCAACTAGTCTGAAGTATTAATGCTTGCACAGTCATTTGGTATATATACAGTAATCTTACAATGATCATATGCAAAACATATTTACCCATGAGAAACTATTCTCAGTTTTAAAGATGAGTGACACAACACTTTGAGAAGAAATTATAAATATTGTTGTTCTTTCTCATGTCTCATTCTACTATCAAGCCTTTTACTTTTGGCAAACTGGTTACTGGACTGACAGCTTACAATGACATACAATTAGGTGAAAAAATACAGATGAGAAAAATTGGTCTCTGAAATTAAACATGTCATAGTAGAAATGTGATGCCATACTACTGGAGACAACTCAACACACAGAATCTACCAAAATAATATATACAGTACATAAACAAAGATCTGCAAATGTCCTACCCTAAAAAAGACAACATGTTTATTTGGATGAAACTGTGCTCTCGTGTGAACCTGTCAGGTATGATACGATATGACAAAATTTTCATTTCAACACCCAAACCTACATTAATGAAACCTAACCCTTGGACCTCTGGACCTAACCCAAAACCTAGGACAATATTTAAGGGGCCTGTAGACAGTTGGAACTTGTTTGGATCCCAAGGTTGTTAGGATAAACTTGAAAAGAACTAAGAATAAAAAAAGTAAAACAATGGCCCAAGAAAACCCTGTTCAACCCTATTATACTCTATAATTGCTATCATGCTGCTGTCCTATACAACAACCCAGCCAATAATAAGGCAAACAAAATAGTGTAAAAGTAAAACTATATGGTAAAATCTAGCCTGAGTAATCTACTGTCAATCAAGTTTCCAGAAAACTTACAGTATGTATAAAATCATGATTAGGTTACTATGATATAATTTCTAGGACTCTAGTGTCACCAAATGACACGATTAACATTTACAGTCTGAGAACAGTTCTCCATTCTGGATGGTTTCTGTATCATAGATGAGCCTCAGTCAGGCCTAGTGTACAGTATTTTCCACAGGCTTACGTGTAACTGATCTAAGAACAGAGAAAATAAAGGAAATGGTGGTGATAATTGGACATAGATAAAGATGTCATACTGTAACAATCCCCAATTTCTGTTCAAATCAAACCACAGGCCCTATCCCTTCCCCATCACACCATCCCAAAGCTGTATCCACATCCTCTCATGAGTACAGTACTTGGCTACTACAGTAGGTTGAGCACAACTAAGCAATTCACTTATGCAATAATATAAAGAATGCTGAAGATTTCCACAATAAAAAAAAAAAAAACGTTGTTATGGTCACAATTCAGCCTTCAGTGTTATTATATAGTATATAACTAAGATTGAATTTCATTTTTTGTGATATCAAAAAACACTTTAAGGCTTGTGGGGAATTATTGACTGAGCAGATGTAATATTGTTTGTTCTCTGTCTGTCTTTACTCCTGGAGGCCTTATGTAATCATTGTGTTTACATGAGAACAGTTGATTGATCTGCCTCCTACACCTGGGTAGCACATAGGAAGCTATATAAAACACACAACCTTTCAGGTTTCCTGACTGTGCCAAGGGCAGAGCTCTGAGATGACACCAGTCACATTTGTCTTCTTCACACTGTTCACTTGGATAGTGTCACCTGGCACATGGCTCTGCCTGGACCAGTGCACTGAGCCCAGTCACTATGGGTATGACAATGAGACAAGGGGCTTCACTTTAAACAGGTCACATAAACAAGCTAGCAGTCAGGATAGAAAGAAGACACTGACGTGTGAGAGGTGAGTAAATGGCTGTTGGTTGATTGTAAAGTTTTGTCTCCCTTCTTCCTTTCCTTCCGTCTTCCTTTCTCTGCACATCTTAAACATTTTCTTCCTGAATTGTTTCTCAGCTCTGAAAATGTTCTCTCACTCATTAACTTACTTGCTTGATTTCCCAGAGTGGCTTCCACCTGATTCCTCAGTACTTAGCTTCAAATTGTATTATTTTCTCAGTGGGGAACTGAGATTCAATATTGTGATCTAAACAACATATTGTCAGACACATAAAAGGCAATTAAACAATCTCCTGAGTAGCTTGTAGGAGTTGATGACTCAATTACAATTCTCATTTTACAGCAATTACATGCATGGTAAGATTTGCCATTTGGGTATTATGCTTTTCATGTTACAGCATGTAAGTTGAAGATGTGTTATAGATTTTACATTTTTGTCTTTTCTGAATGTCAACTTAAATCTAAAAAAATGCTGAGCAGTTACTGGAGCTTTGAGAAGTTAATGGTTGCTTTTAACTATTTGAATGAATAGATTGCAAAGTAGAGAAGCAAAGACAAAAGTTTCTTGTTATCTGTTCCTCAGATCACTTAAGAAGAGCTCGGTATGGGTAAGAATGTTCAACGAGGAGGGGATCAACAGAGAATTTGCACTCTTCCCTTCTGCGACATTAAAATACATCCTCGCTAATGGCTTTGACGACCTGCTGCAAACGGATGTAGACAAACAACACAAGAAGAAGAGTAGAATTCAGGCGTTGGTGGAGAACTCTCCCTCTGAGGTCAAGTCTCTCCCACATGTACAGGTGAGAGTCGGAGAAATAGTTTGCATGCTTTATAAGTTAAGATAGGATAGATATACTGTATGCTGCGTGTCAATTTGTTTGAGTGATTGAATTGTTTACTTGTGAATGTAACGGTGTACAAAACTTGAAACCCTCGTAGCAATATCTTCCTTTTTCTTTTGCTGGCACAGATTAGTACTGATCCTCACAACAAATGTTTGGACGACCAATCCATCCTCCTGAGAGCCAAGCCAAATGACTGTTCCTGCTTTACTGCTCTCGTTCTGGTGGACAAACAGAGCAGGGTCGATAGTAACTACATCTGTGAGGCATACAACGCGGAGAGCAAAATACCAAAACAAACTTTATTGCATGGAAAAGTTGATCTTTCAATTCCAGAATTCCTCATCGTCATCCTGTCTGAGAGCCGAATGATCCTGAGGTCTTCAGGTGTATCAGTTGAAAAGCAGACTTACTTCAGGATTTGCTGTAGACAGGTCTGGGTGTGCTACCGTCTTTCTCTACAATGCCTCCGCTGCTCCTCTTTACCTGTGTGTCATGTGTGCCTAAGTGTCCATAGAGTAGTGAGTGTCACAGCACCATCAGGAGGCATCCCCACTGGGAGGACAAACAGACACAGCAATACTCAAACAACATCCCTACAACGTCAACCATGCCAGGTATTTGTTACCTGCTAATTATGTGATAATTAAATGATGGATCTTGTAAGGATAATTATAATTGTGTAATGTCCAGTCAACGTAAAAGGAATATGAAAATGTGAATATGAAAATCTGCATGATTTCCACAGTAGAAATGTTTAATGTGTTGATTGTGTGTGTGTGTGTGTGTGTGTGTGTGTGTGTGTGTGCGCGCGCGCGCGCACGTAGTGGCTAGATGCATGCTCTAATTACTGGGTTAAACATATACCTCTTGTTACAGCACATGGCAGCAAAAGTCTGTGCAACACAATGTCCAAGAGGAGTAATGCTCATAAAATCAGGTACGACAAAACAACATTACTGGACATTATAAGCGAAAAGAGAAGGTATTGCACTACAGTTAACTGCTAATCTTTTGTTTCCAGATGCTTTCCAGACACTTATTCCATGCCCTCTGTGCACAAAGATGGTGGACAGCAGCCAGCCTATAGTGGTCAGCCGTTGGTTTGAGAACTCTCTTCTGGCAGCTCTGTTTTTGTTTGGAATCTATTTAAGAAGAATAACAATATTTCCACACAGAGACCATCTTGTCCAGGGCAGTAATTTCCCAATAGTTGGGTTTTTCACACTTACACTGTACCCTTTCCCCCCGTCAGTCTACGTTGGCCGGCCCTCTGAGTGGTCCTGTATGCTGCGCCACACCGCCTTTGGGATCACCTTTGTCCTCTGTATCTCTTGCGTTCTGGGGAAAACATTACGTGTGTTGATTGCCTTTAGGGCTGCACGCATTGTCATGAAATGGTTTTGTCCTGCACAGAACCAGTTTGGTGTTTTGCCTTTAGCTGTCCTACAGATTGTGATTTGTTTGGTTTGGTTAGCTGTCACTCTTCCCTTTCCTAATAGGAATCTCAAGGACTGTTATAAAAGCACCATTCTTGAGGGTGTTGTGGGGTCTGTTCCAAGTTCCTATCCTGTGTTACAGCACATAGAACTCCTGTCTACTTTGTGCTGTGTGTCTGTCTCACTGGCTAGTTTACTATATTCAATACAGGCTAAATTGAATTTACTGAGTCCGCTCATACATATGCAATTGCTGGCCTGTCTACAGAACACAAGAGTACCGACAAAGTATATACTGGTTATTAAGATCAACAGGTCAGTGTGAAAGCTACTTTACTTTGACTCTTGTATGTTATTAAAGCTACCTGAGCATGTTAAAACATGATGTAGGAATTAAATTTAGAAAACACATTAAACACTTTAACCCATTTGATTTTCTTCTCTTCCCCATCTAATATACCCCAAACCCCAACCTATAGCGGGTAAATCAGATTGTATGCTGATATGAAAAGCCATGCACGTGGTTATGAATGTAGGAATGATTTGTTACACCGCCCTATTAGCTTGCCCAGGAAATACGAAGGCAATCAGAAAATGCTGGGGCTTTTTGATATAGAAAACACAATATGTATTATAAATAATTTCTGTCCACCTTTTATGAAGAACCTCTAAATATAAACTTAACATTCTTCCCTTTGACAGGTGTCTGTAAAATATTTCTAATGCTAGTGGTGTTTTTTGTTATACTTGCTACACATTTTGCAGATTTTCTGAGTACAATATTAAAAAGTTGCACAGTGCTTATTTAAAATATAATAATACAACTTCTTTTGCAAATGTCTCTTGCATATTTATTCTATGATCTAATACATCATCATTACTTTACTTAATTGTGAACATTTATTGAAAACTAAAAATCCATCTTAAGCTACAGTTAAGATCCATTATATGATATACAAAAATTCACAAAGGGAAATTCTTTCATTGTAGACAGTGACAGTTCACCAAATTCAGTTTAGTCTTTGCTCTTTAGCCAATTATATGGCTTTGAGATGGAATCATTACATTACTCTTATTCTCAGAAACCCTCACAAACTGTACATAAACCAGTAACTATTATCATTAACTAATATCTAATCATGTAATTATATGATGATATGATGTTATCCCCCCCCCCCCCGAAAAAAATATACCATACTTTTTTCATTGCTACAAATACTATGCAGTGCACAAGTTACATCTATATAACATTTTTTAAGAATATCTAGAAAGAACAGCTATTTAAAAAACAACCAGATTATTTCTTATGATCGTATGGTGCTGTACATTTATGACTTCTGATTCTGATAATCATTTGCAGGGTATCATATTATTCCAATTTCTGAATTAGGCCTCTATGTGAATGTTCACCTTGGATTATGGCACAAAGGATAGTTATATCATATCTATCTAATATGTGTATTGGTAAATGTTTGACCTTTGCCCCAAAAACCCTTACACCAATAATTGATTGGTACACAGGCTAAACTAGAACACTGGGAGGTATCTCTTATATCCACCTTAAAATATGATTACTCTAACACTGTCTTTCTGAAGGTGGGCTTTAACAGGGTGTGAAAAAAGTCATATCCAGTGTGGTTTAGAAGGGGCAGACATTGATTGCAGGTGCCTGATCACAGAGTTGAATGACTGAATATAGCCTATTTCTTGCAAAACCCAGATTGCCTCACATGGAATTTCCTCTGATAACATTTACATCCTGTAGAAAAATGGCAATGGCTCTAGAGACCTTGTCATCATATGCACTTTTGTCCTACTGTCAAAATATTGGACAGTGATCCAAAATCAAATAACATATTTTATGGAGAAAGCAATAACTAATGTAACTTCTTACTGGCTATATAATCGTGTTGTGAGTAGTCTGTGTCAAGGCAGCATAAATAAAGCATTTGGTTTCTATAAAAACAAGGCTGACACAAAACAGATACAAGGGGACTTGTATGTCGATAATTTCAAAAAAGAGAATTGAAAAAGGCCTTATTCTGCAGGATGAACTCGGGTCACACTAGATCACATTATATCTCAATATCCTAGCTGCATCACACTTTGAAGGCGCTTGGAGCATGCCAGTGGTGAATTATATAAAGAGGTCAATGTAGATCAGATCAGATCAGATTAGATCAGATCAATCAGATCAATCTTGATCCAGCAGATGATCAAGAACCAACCAGTTTCTGAGGATGTCCTTCACAATGTTATGGTTTTAAAGAACCATCCTTTACTCCAAACAATTGGGCTGTATTTTTAAACTGATATCAGACCCAGATGTAGTCTCTGGTGGGGAAGCTTCCTTACTATAGGGTATGATGGTTGCTGATTATTTTTATTTCTATTTCCATACATCTGCACTGTGACATTTTGCTGTAAATTCTGTCCATTTCTTTCTGATGAATTATATAAAACATTAAACTGTTTTTCACTACTTTCAATATATGGAGGTCAGTGGAACAAGTGTTGTAGAACCAGTATCATACGCTATACAGGTACATTAAACTTGTTAGACACTTTGTGACAACAGAAAAACAGCCACAAAACCCCGTTAAAAATGCTGCATTAAAAAACAAAAAAAAACAACAACAATTCTTTTGAGAATTGGAAGTGCTCCCACATTGGCTGGTTACATCCCTGTTACTATAGAAAAAAATATATAAAGGTCAACTCCCAGGTCAGAATTGCATTAGTTAGGGAAGGGGGCTCGTTATGGGTTTGATCACCATTATCCTATTGGCTCTGCTAGCAGGGACTGATTCAGAAAATGACACATGCAGAGTGATAGGGCAAACAGGTTTCCTGGAGTTTTCTAAAGATGGGGACCTTCTTATAGGTGGAGTGTTCTCTATCAGTGGAACACGTAAACTTGAAGATAATGGATACCAGGCAGTGCCATATTCATATTGTACAAGGTAACTTAAAATGCTTAGAATATCAATGGATTGTATGTTTAGTGTAAAATAGCCTGTTTTCTGTACGCATTTTAATCTGCAAATAATTATTTAATTACAAAAAAGTTTTCACTCTTACTGTTATAAAATGAATCACAATGTCATCAACTCTAATGTCCTAATCTTCTCTTTCCCAGTAATTAAATTCTATGAGAACTACTATTGTGTTTTCAGGAGAAATGACAGGGAGTTGAAGTTTGCCCGGACATTGATTTTTACTGTGGAGGAGATCAACAGAGACTCTAAACTTCTGCCGGGAGTGACTCTGGGCTACAGACTCTACAACGGCTGTGGGAGTGAAAACCTGATACGAGCAGCTATAGAGGCTGTAAATGGAAATGGAGAAGAGCCAAAAGGGCAAGGCTGCAAAAGTAGGGTCCAGGCATTGTTGGGTCATTCGTCCTCTGGAGTAAGTAAGGACATAAATAAAATAATTGGCTCATTATCTATACCACAGGTGAGAGCAAGTGGCTGAAAAAACAATCCTGATTTATCTTGTTTTTAATTCAATCTTAAAAAACAATTTATCTTTTGATTAATTCTGTAGACCTGTAGAAAAATCATTCACGATGCAACATATATTTTGTGTTTTTTCCCCAACAGATCAGCCACCTCTCAACTTGTGCTTGTTTGAGTGACAAAAAGTTATATCCTACATTTTTTAGAACTGTACCAAGTGACCGCTTCCAAATCATAGCTCTGGTGCAAATCATGAAACACTTTGGCTGGCGATGGGTGGGGATTGTTTACTCTGTTGGTTTATACGCAGAACAGGGTACAGCTGAATTCACAGAGGAAGCAAAGAAAGAGGGCATCTGTGTTGAATACAGAATATCTTTCTCAAAGTTTTCTACAACAGAAACATATAACACAGTTGCAGAGACAATAAGGAACTCCTCATCAAAAGTAGTCTTGTTGTTCATGTCCTTATCCTACACCAAAACGTTTTTAAACAAAATGGAGGAAAAGAATATAACTGGCAAACAAATTGTTGGCAGTGAGTCCTGGATCACACAAGTAGACTTGGCGTCTGCCAAGAGAAAGAGTATCTTACAGGGAACATTGGGCTTCGCCATCCCTGACGCGTCTATCCAAGGTCTTGCTGAATTCTTACTAAACCTGAAACCATCCCATGAACCGGAGAGTGGTATGATCAAAGCTTTTTGGGAGGATGTCTTCCACTGCAGCTTCTCTCCATCAAATACCTCTATAACATGTAATGGCACAGAGGATCTGAGGACGATCTCCAGCGACTACACTGACATGAAAGAATTCAGGGCTGTGAATAATGTATACAAGGCTGTGTACTCAGTGGCACATGCCCTTCATACACTATTGCAATGTAAAGGCAGATCAAATCCCATCACGGGAAAACACTGTACAAACAAGACTAGTATTCAGCCTAAAGAAGTAAGTTGTGGTAAATTATTCAGACATAGGCTACTTACATGTAATTTGTAGCTAATGCACAAGTAATGTATTGGATGATCCTCCTGTATATAGTCCCACATCTATACTATTATTTTTTAAATAGTTAGTTTGATAACAAGTTGATTTGTTTTCAATAAAACTGTACAAATTGTCTCTCTGCAGGTAGTGGAACACCTGAAGCTGGTGAACTTCACCACACAGGATGGGGACAAGGTTATGTTTGATGAAAATGGAGACACGGTGGCCCAGTATGACTTAGTTAACTGGCAGATGGGAGCGGATGCCTCTGTTGACATTGTCAATATCGGTCGATACGATAGCTCTTTTCCAGAAGGGAAAAAATTCAAACTAAAAGAGAATACCAAAATAGTATGGGGTGGAAACCACTTTGAGGTAAAGAGAACTTTTTCTTTTGTGAATCTCTGAAAAACCTCTTGTAGTTAAATGACCAACTATGTTATATTTTAGAGGAATAATTAAAATAAGGTAGTTTTTTTTAACATTTTTAACATTTCAACATTTTCAACATCACTTTGAACAGTTTGTAATATACCTCTGTCAGGTTCCAAGGTCTGTTTGCAGAGAACCGTGCCCACCAGGGACTCGTAAGGCCATAAACAAGCGTAAGCCTGTGTGCTGCTTTGACTGCTTTGAATGCCCAGAGGGAACAATAAGTAATCAGACAAGTGTGTATTTCAAATTCATTTTTCAAAAACTGTCAGTAGTAATAGTAATATATCAGAAATTAATATTTACTATCCACTAATTTCTCTTCAAGTTCTCTCTGTCTGTACAATTATGTTTTTCTTACAGATTCTCCAGACTGTTTTATGTGTCCACCTGAATTTTGGCCAAATGAAAAGAAAGACAAGTGTGTTCAAAAACCTACTGAATTCCTTTCCTACAAAGAGATCATGGGAGCACTATTAACTGTGTTTTGCTGTCTTGGTGTATTTTTGTCCCTTCTAACATCAATCATTTTTTTGGTTCATAAAGAAACTCCCATTGTAAAAGCCAACAACTCTGAGCTTAGCTTCCTTCTGCTTTTCTCTTTAAAACTGTGTTTCCTGTGTTCTCTGACCTTCATTGGTCGGCCCTCTGAGTGGTCCTGTATGCTGCGCCACACAGCATTTGGGATCACCTTTGTCCTCTGTATCTCTTGTGTTCTGGGGAAAACTATAGTGGTGTTAATGGCCTTCAGGGCTACACTTCCAGGCAGTAATGTCATGAAATGGTTTGGCCCTCTTCAGCAGAGACTCAGTGTTCTGGCTTTCACTCTAATACAAGTTGTGATTTGTATACTCTGGCTAACAATCAACCCTCCATTCCCAAACAGGAATATGAAGTACTATAAAGAAAAGATCATTCTAGAATGTGCCCTAGGTTCAGCTATAGGGTTCTGGGCTGTGTTGGGGTATATAGGACTTCTGGCCCTCATGTGTTTTATACTTGCCTTTCTGGCTAGGAAGCTGCCGGATAGCTTTAACGAAGCTAAATTCATCACATTCAGCATGCTGATATTCTGTGCGGTCTGGATCACATTTATCCCAGCTTATGTCAGTTCTCCTGGGAAGTTAACTGTAGCTGTGGAGATTTTCGCTATTCTGGCCTCCAGTTTTGGTCTGTTGATATGTATATTTGTTCCAAAATGCTATATTATCATCTTCAAGCCAGAGCGAAATTCAAAAAAATATATGATGGGTAAAATACCACCCAAAACACTCTAATCAATAGTTCACAGGTATCCTGCAAATAATGTGATTTTAATATGACCACAAATAAACCTATTGTAGCTATCTGAGATACAGCAAGATATTGTTGTAATGCATTTTGTGTTTTGATGAATAAATCTTTTATGAAACAAATCCAATGGCTCAATTTATTTTTCCATGTAGAAATTAATCCTCAGTATATGTAAGTGAACAGTACATTGTACAGTACAATGAATATGTGCATCTTCTGTTATTAAATTAGTTTTATTTTTTCAATCTTATTTACTACTCTGTGCTGAATATTATTTTGTACATAAAAAAGTAACATGTCACAGTAAAATACAAGTGAATCACGGCTAAATTAAAACAATGGACACAATAAAAGAAAGTATATTAAAAAAAAACATCATTCCCTGTTGTGCTAACTTGTACTAATCTTAGATTGCTGTGCCCATGGGAGCTATGCCAAGCACTTATCAAGTGAGCACCTGTCCACCTGCATCAAAAACAGAGTTATAAGAACGAGACTGTCCCCTTATCTCTCTCACAAAATGCTGTACAAACATGCATGGGCTGCAGAGGGCCATGCTCTTCTCTTTGTCTGTCCTCTGCCTGAACACTGCTTCTGGCTGTAAACTGCTAGGCAACTTTGACATGCCTAGTTTATTCAGGGGGGGAGATGTAATGATTGGGGGCATTTTCCCTGTTTTCAATAAACAGGTGAGCACCACTACTACATTTGAGAGGGAGCCACCTGGAGTGAGATGCGAAGGGTAAGTATTATTAGATTCCATATACTCCTTACGTTACTTTTCTCTCACAAACTTGCCACTGCATGGATATGATCTATAATCTCACTTACTGATCTTATAACCGTTTTAGATTTGACCTGCGTGCTTTTCGCTGGACCCAAGTGATGATATTTGCAATTGAAGAAATCAACAAAGATCTTACTCTCCTGCCGAACATATCTATTGGCTATAGCATCCTTAACTCATGTGCATCTCCTACAAACACCTTACGCGCTGCTCTAACGTTGGTTAGTAGACTAGAGGAGATGGAATCAGCTTCCCCCTGCCCTCCACCTATAACTGCCCTCATAGCAGAGTCAGGATCATCTCAGTCCTTAGTTCTGGCTGGAACCTTTGGACCATTCCAAGTACCAATAGTAAGAAAATGTAATATAATTTGATGAAAAAAAAAAAAGTTTTGTATTTATTGAATCAGCTGTGCTTAGAGTAATGCCATTGGATACAATCAGCTTCATGTACTGTGTGTTTGCCCTTGCATTCAGACTGACTTTTAAGATGATTAGGAAATGTTTGTTTTGTGTCTTGTTGATATGATGTCTCTCATTGTTCTTGCATATTGTAGGTCAGTTACTTCTCAACATGTGCCTGCTTGAGTGACAAAGCTAAATACCCCACTTTTTTTCGGACGATCCCCAGTGACTATTACCAGGCTAAAGCATTAGCAGCACTGGTCAAACGTTTTGGCTGGCAGTGGATTGGGGCCATACAGTCAGATAATGACTATGGGCGGAATGGGATTCTGGCCTTTAAAGAAGAGGTTGAAAAGCTGGGTGTTTGTGTTGCATTTGTGGGGACCGTTCTGCGGACATACAAGAGGGATAAAATTCTGGATGTTGTTGAAATGATCAAGCAATCAACTGTCAAAGTCATCCTGGCTTTTGTTCCAGAGGGGGACCTTTACCCTCTGATGAAAGAGATAGTTAAACAGAACATTACAGGTATTCAGTGGATTGCCAGCGAGGCCTGGATAACAGCAGCAAGACCCTCCACACCTGAAATATATCGCTCTTTCGGAGGAGCAATAGGGTTTGTGGTACGGAAGATGGCCATACCAAAACTAGGACCTTTCCTTAAAGGCCTTAGCCCTTACACTAGTGCAGATGCAACCTTTGTTACAAATTTCTGGGAGGTCATGGTGGGCTGTACACCTCCTTTACCTGGGGAACTCTCAGGGACGCATGCGACAAGTGAAATGTGCATAGGAACCGAGTCTATAATGAATTCACAGGATGTATTTTTCAATGTCACACAGCTTAGAGTGTCCTATAATGTCTATAAGGCAGTTTATGCTATTGCACATGCCCTTCACCATTTGATATTTTGCCAACCAGTTGGGGGAAAACCAGTGACACCGTGTTTGAACATATCACAAATTCAGCTCAAAGAGGTGAGAAATGCACCTTTAAAATAGCAGTATACTCTCAGTATAGTATCGTATAGAATTTCTGTATTAATACAATGTATCTTGTTAATATAAACACATAACATAGTTATAGAAATGTTTAAAATATAACCTGATCTCTAGTTATCATTGCACAATTATCTACTATTTATTGTAATTGTGTTTTTCAGGTTGTTGATCACCTGCATGGGGTGTATTTTACAAATCAGTTTGGGGACACTGTGTTCTTTGACCAGAATGGGGACCC
>OMKK01090484.1:0-13197 GCA_900302305.1 Polymixia japonica
GTTAACTGATAAATGTCGGGTAATATTGTTAACGAGCTGCTAACCGGATCATATCAAATCACGCGAATCGATCCCTTAAAATGGTGGCGCCGTTTTAAAACAATGCAATATCCTATGTATCTTAAAGGTAAAGATGCGCGCAAGTGCAACAGCTGGATGCGGTGACGACAAACGTTGTTGTTGTTTCTCGTCGCTCTGGTGGCAATACAGCACGTTAATTCATATCCATGGGTTGACAAACTCAAGCCGGGAGCGCACAAAATGCAAAGTTAACATTTTGGTTTCATTGTGTCTTTATTTTGCATCTCCGCCCATTACAGTAAATGCAAGCCAGAGGCAGTGTATGGAAATAATAGCCAAACTTTATCTACAATGAGATTTAATGACATGAAACAATAGACTTATTGTTGCTGCAGCCTGCTGTCAAAATGTCTATATTTTACAGTACATTCTAGCAAATGAGTTAATCAAAAGACAAATTAATGTCACAAGGCTAATATTTATAGTTCAATATTTCACACATTCTGCACTGAAATGTGTCTATAAGTCACTCAGCAGCATGGTGTAGGCAGCACATACTCATGGTCAGACAGTGATAAAAAAAAAAAATAAGCGTTTAAAAATTCATAATACAACAGCACAAACAATAACACCTTTCACGTGAGGTATACATTGTGCCCTATATAACTTTGAATATGGTCATATGTAGGATGGAATATAAATAGAAAAATACACCTACCACTCACTCCTACCACAGTATAAAACAAAACAAAAAAATGTAACACAAATGCAACCTTTTCAAAACAATTACTAATTTTAACAACACCAATATATTATAAGGAATCTTGATAAAAAATAATAAGAACATCAATAGATAGTGGCTCGGATGTTACAGCTTGGAGTATTTCAAAAGAACACCAACTCAATCAAATCCTCTGTCATAAAGTCAAATTAACAGCTGTGTATAACATATCATTGTCATGGTTTGATTTAAGGAACATATTCACTACTAACAGCTCTATTAGGTGTGTTTTTAGGTTTGATGTTCCCTTTTAGTCAAACTTTTTACAATAATGGTCATGTGATCTGACTAGGGGTGCAAGACTAGCACTAGTTTTCTTGGAAAAGAGACGAATGTGTATCCCAATTCTTATAAATATAAAATGTTCAAGCATCTCTGGACGACAGATGAGTCACGTTAATTTAAAGAACAGCTGCCTAACAAATAAGATTAGGGCCTGTGTGACACAGAGACATGGCCATAATCACAAGGAGGTCAACTGACAACCCATGTGATACTGGCGGGCCTTGGACTGGGTAAAGGTTTACTTTGAGATTATGCTTAAAATTTTAAGATAACTCATGTCAAACCAAGCTATGAAAGACTACAATTAAATCGAATAAGGTGCCATTATACCGTACAATTTTTCTCTCTTCTCTGTCAAAACCGTTCAGCCCCTGGCTAGCTCCTCGTTGAGGCTCCTCTGGTATGATGGCAGGTTTAGGAGACATTTCCAAGCCACCAATAACAACACCGGCTGTGCCTCTAACCTGTCTGCCGATTATTAGGGCCACAATTAAAGTTAGTAAACAGTACTACTGGTAAGTTAGAGTTAGTTGCAGTTTCGCCATATCAAACTTTTAAAAACACAACCCAATACAACTTTACATTAAACATTTTACAATGTTAAGTTTGCTACATGACAGGGAACGAGACGAGTGGTGCTCCCGCTACTACCTTGTATGCTCCATGCTTCCTTCCCCAGCCTCAAGTTGACCCACAGACCCTGCTAGCTGCTCCCGACACACTGGACTCGAGCAGAGATCTCAAAGGAGCAGAAAAGCAGCAGGAACATTATTGCCTGATATTTTAGAGGAATGTACACGCACTCCCTTTCCCCATCTTATCCTATTTAGAATGACGCATATTGCTTCTGGCTCTGCTCTGGGAAGCCACCGATCTGCGGTGTTCGGCTGTATTTGTGAATACAACGCGAACATCACCATTCTTTAGGACAGAGACTGGATGCAGCCTACACCCCGAGTTCAGATCATCCAAAAGACTAAGTGGAAAGTCCTATTCACACAAAGTCACCTCTACGCCAGAGGTTTTCATCTCATTCTCAGACAGGGACCCCCCACCCAGGCTCACAAACAACCAGGGCACCCCCACCATAACAGGGAAAAAATCATCCACTTCTAGAACATTCTAAACATGCTAGGTAGCTTAGGCTGCAAAAGCTTTTTTAGCAGATAGGTAATGTCATATGTCCACTCAAAGGAAACTGTCTCAGACTTTGCGGTGGGATAAGGGTAATGGGTGGATGGGTGTAGGGGTAATTGTAAGCAGATGTGTAAATGTCACCAGGCACTAGATGATATGAAGAACCGCAAAATCAATTTCTAAGCAATGAACTATGAAAGAATGAGTCTCTTAAAAACAGAAATATATGGAAATACAAATTTCTTTTGTCATCATTTCATTTTTAAGGTTGCATTGTGCGATATTCTGCCACATTGTGAGGTATATTTAACGTCAAAATAACATGAAAAAATTGTATGCTATACAAAGTGAAATATGATCTTCGCAACAAGGGTCTGTTACTGCAGATCGGCCAGTGATATTCCCTCTTTTCTAAAGCATGTTGACAATCCCCGGCCCGACTCTAAACTCCTCCCAAGAACCCGGGCACCTGTAGCGTGAGGGTTTTGATACAGAGGTAGAACTTCGCACAATGTAGCTGTAAATAGCATCTCATTCTTTCGAGATCAACCGCAGACCCCCTGCAGTACTTCTGCGGACCCCCAGGGGTAACAATTAACAATTAATTGTTACAAAGCGCGTGCACAGTAAATGGTGCAGGGGTGACTTTGTGCATGTGCTAGACTTTATCTTTATTTTTATGTTAGGTTTGAATGATATCCATTCATAAGAGCTCAACCTGCTGCTGCACAAAACAGAGCAATATCTCAGTGCCAACAACACTAAGCAAATGCGTGCATGTCAAGTGGGTGCGCTGTTTTGTGCCTTATTTCGAGTCCCCCAAGTCCAAGTCAACCGAGTCCACTACGTATACCTTTAAACAAAATAACAACAACGAGAACAGGAAGGCTGGGGGGTCAATTTGATGCTGGAGATTCTGTTCTCCCCCTCTCTCTCTCCCCCTCTCTCTCTCTCTCTCTCTCTCTCCCCCGTGTCGTGGCTCTCACTGGGCCTTGGTCTTCGCCGTCTCGCGCTCGGCGGCGTCGAAGGCGGCCATGTTCTGGGAGGCGGTGATGAGGTGCAGGAGGCTGATGCCAGACTTGAGCAGGCACACCACAGCGCAGACTCCCTGCAGCCAGTACAGCCACGCTGCACCAGGGGGCACAGAGAGACACACTCAGAGAAAAGTCACGCTCAGGACACAGCTGGGAGCCGGTTAACTGGGGCTCACTGGTCATATGCTAAGGCACTGGGGTTTCCAACCATGTGCCTTTGAGGGCATTGAGAGTTTCCAGGTTTTTTTTATTCTAATAAAAACTCTAATTAGCACAACCTCAACCAGAAAGGGGGGGGGGGACTAATTAGTTGAACCAGCTGATGTAATGTTTGGTTAGAATGAAAACCTGCGTACCCCCGGGGCTTGATGGCACATGGTTGGAGACTACTGTGCTAAGGGCTTGAGCTCACCCATCAAAGACTTCCATTTACTAGGATTTCCTCTAATCTAACTTCATTTGGAGGCCCTTAGCGTATGATACAGGGGAAACCATAGTTACTTGGGGTGTTTCAAATCAAACCAATTTCTGGCAGTAGTAGTGTTATATGCGTTAAGTTAGGGTGACCAGATTTGAGTTTGTGAAAAAGAGGACACATCAGCGCAGCGGGGGTGGGATTGGTTGAACAGATGCCGGATAGACATGTGCTTTGCTGTGGTAAACAAGGAAGTCCACTCAATGCAAAGCGAACTGTAGGGGGGCGGGACTAGTCTGTGAACGACAGAGAGCAACGCGATGCAAACTCGCTATAAACACGTTTGAGGCTCTAGAGGAACAAAATCTCGGACGATTTTGAAATTCCCCCCAGACACATTTTTAGGTCTCAAAAAGAGGAGGGTCACCCTAGTTAAGTGAGCACTGCAGACAACGATGCTTTGAGCGCATCGTATTCTTTTTAAATGGCCTGATAAAAGGTGCAGTCAAATACTTTCTACAACTCCTGACTCGTTTCCGCATGTTCCCCTGTTCACGTGACAATGGAGACCCAACTCTACATTTACAATTCAAATTTACACGTAATGCAAAACGGTGGTCTAGCAATACCTGCTTCTACACAGGTTTGACTGGCACTCAAATACCACAATACCATGTTTATTTGATGTGTCCTGCCTTGGCTTATGCTGTTGTTAGACATATTTATACATTATTTGTACTGAACAGTGCCATAGGTTTCCAGTGGATCTATGAATATATCTTGAAGCCCCAACTCAAAGGTTATGGATTCCACAACACTATCCTGAGGAAGCCACCTGAAAAACCTTTCCTCTCCAAGAAGTTGCAGCCTCTTTTTCTATTAGACAAAAACAACAACACAATAAAACACAACAAAAAACCCACACAAAGCTAGAACAGAAACATGACAAACATGTATATATAGTAAGAAAGAGAAAAAATACTATGTCCATAGCAACAGTTGCAGCCTCTTGTGATTTAGAAATTGCAGCAGTCAACTGCAATTTCAGCTTTTTCTTTTTATATAATAATGATGCAGCTTTACTCAAAATACACTAAAATACAGCACTTGGATATTGTTTACTGTTGGTCCTTGTATCAAGACCCATGTGACAACAAAGAATTGCTTCCAATCACGTTTGTGTTAGTCTGTGTTGTGCTCTCTCTCTCCATTGAAAAGGTTCAGGGTGAATAATACAATCCATGAAGAAGAGCCTCCTCTTCAGACACTAGACCTTTTTTAACATTTAAAATCACATACTGTCATTTCTGTAGGAAGCATAGGGTTGTGTCTAATCAGCACAAAATTAGTTATCTCAATAACGTACAAATGTGCTGAACAACGATCTCTGTTCATTCCTACCAAGGCAACAATGACATGAAGCCCGTCAATAAAAAGCAGTGGAATATTTTTTTTTCTTCAACACGTATGATCATTTCTGTTCCAGAGTATGGAACCAACACGTGTTAGAGTTCACATTTATTCCACGATCTACATATGTTAGCTGACATACTAACATGCAACAGAAAGGAATGTCAGTAGAGAAACCTGTGCCCAGGGACTTACCAGCAGGTTCCTCAATGTAATAGAGAATGTAGAGCAGGCAGAAAAACAGCTCATTCCCCATGCACATGACAAACAGCACCGGCTATGGGAGACAGTACAGACAGAAAGAGAGAGAGACAAAGAGAGAGATAGAGAGAGAGAAAGACAGAAAACAGAGTATTGAAGACCCCCTTGACTTAACCACTGAAACTGGATATTCAAGGTTAAGATGATACTATAGTCTACCACTCTACCACTATAGTCAGTGAGAGGCAACAAAACTTCCATTATAAAGTTGACTTTGTGGTCATGTTAGGTCTCAGAGATGGACTTATATGTCAATTATGCTTTCCATTGTTGTTAGCTAGCTTAATGCTATTTTGCAGTGCAGTGTTTCTACTAGCTGACAGGTTTTCCAGGGCTACGATTTCCTGGAAGCAACATAGAGTTACGGCACCATTAATTATAATTTGTCAGATGCCTGTGTAATGGAAAAATCCAATGTAAGTAGAGTATGTGTGATGAACTCATGTAACCACTGATTTGTTTAGAAGTACTCTGTGTTAAAAGAATGTTTAGCTTCTTGCAGGTTCCTGTAAGATAGTTAGACAAAACATAGAGGCAACCATAACTTTTCACTGTTCCCATATTCATTCCAGAACACCTGCTTTTCCGTGGCTTTCCTGTAGGGCAAAGTTAGAGTTGTTGTATGACTACAAAACCACTGTGCTTTCTCTGTTCGGGGTCCATTTTCCATGACTTGACTGAGGAGGTGGACCTGACTATTGACTATATGGCAGCCTTCTCTGACTTGACTGAGGAGAACCATATTATTATATGACACAGACTTAATAAATACTTATTGCATAATTGAAGCAACTATCTCATTCTCACAATTATTTTGAGCGTGCAATTATTAATTTCCTTCACACCTGACACAAGAACCAAGCCATCATTTCATTTTCATCTCTCCTCTCAAAGTTCCCAAGCCTAAATCACAACTTTTCCCAGGCGAGTCCAATTCAGCTGGTACGGATGCCTTACGAAATGAGGTGCGATGCAGTTAGCATTGCATCTCGTCAACAGTGCTTTGAGTGTGTGTGTGTGTATGCGTTTTGTCCCCGCTCACCTTGGATGTATAGTAGAGACGAAGGATAGGGTTGCCTGACAGGTCAATGGTCTTGTGGCTGGTGGATCCCTTCATCGTTGCGCTGAGGGAGAAAGGATTTAAAATGTGGATATTTATATCATGACATATGCATTCACTGTAAAGAGACTACCCTATATATCTTTGTTTTGGGTGAATAACACGGCTAAATGTTAAATCTTCATTGCTTTTTTTCCTAGAAGTCGAGGGCCTTGGGTGCTACATATATGTACAGGAACACACTATAAATCAAGTTTTTATTATAAAAAAACAGAAGGGGTCATCGTCACACTAAACAGGATTCAGATCTGTAGGAGTGGTTACCTGTGTAGGTGCAGCCAGTGGCTGGCGATGTCCAGACACATGCTGAGCTGGAAGAGGAAGGTGTAGGAGGGGTAGAGCAAGGCCAGGTTGACCAGGAGACACATGGTGGCACAGCGGTCCGTCAACATGTCCAGCATGGCACCGAATTTTGTAGCTTGTCAAGACAACAAAGAGGACGTTAAGTCAGACGGATTGCCGACTCAACAATAAACTCCTCTCAAGAAACTGGACACCTGTAGTGTGTGAGGGTTTTTGATGGACAGGGGAGAGGAGTGATGGAGAGGTGCTGCAGGGGAGGAGAAAATTCCAGCTTGTTTTGAACTGTAACGGCTTGTTGTTGTAATTCCTCTTTGCCATCAGTGTCAAAATAGAGCGCATAGCAGCTTTAATGAATGATGGTTACAGAGTTCTTTGATACGTTTCAAATATGAAGCGTGCTTACCTCAGCCTAATAGGTTAAAAAGTTGCATTCATCAGAAAGAGTCAATCTTTCAGTGTTTAGAATACCATTATTTGCCTAGCGTTTGTGTGGCAATCATCTGAACAGTTTTAGAAACCAAAAAGTTTCACTTGCACTTTCACTTAACTAAAGATCCTTATATCAAGACACACACACACTCAAATACATACACTGATTAAGTGCCCGGGCAGCGTGTCCATCGAAAGCGTCCAGCAGCGCACTGAGCAGGTAGCAGAACACAGCGGGCACCGGGCAGCAGGGCATCAGGTAAAATGACAGCAGGGCCAACACGATCCGGGCATAACCTACACGACACAAAGGAGGGAGGAGGTGGGAGTTGGCCAGCTAAATCCTGACAGTCCTTTCAGTTCATATAGATGTTAACGTTGCTGTTGTTGTACTATGTGACTATAGACCAGGGGTCACCAACCTTTTTGAAACTGAGAGCTACTTCAAGGGTACTAAGAGTAGTACGGAGGGCTACTTGTTTGATACACACTTCCTGAATAACATAAAGTTGCACAGATCACTTTTTAATAATAATAACAATAATAATCTCGTCGCACTGGATGCTAAGCCACTTGCACAACCAGATCTGTCAAGTTTCCGGACACATCCAACACTCTTCTAACCATCGTACCGTCCAGAGAGTGGAGACGACATCGGGACCGTTCTTCTGGTCTTTGAACACAGTGTTTGCAGCTATCATCATCATCATCATCATCATCATCATTGCTTCTTTCAACAACCTCCCCCGTCCGAAAAGGCTTTCTTCTTCTTTATAAAAAAAAAAGTGCAGCTCTAAACGAAGTTTCATTTGCTTTTTGTGATTTTTATTTCCCACCGGCCCAGTGAAAAAAGGCTGTTTGCCCAAACAAAGTCATGGGCTTCTTGTGTCCATAATGCGCTACCGGGTAGTTGTACTTCTTTGATTTCAGACCAAGGCTTTCAAGGTCAGAGTTCATATATAACATAAAACATTTTTGTTTTTAAAATCTTTTATATTTTCAAATCTACATTAATGCAAACGTTTCTGATTCAAAAAGAACAGCAACACAATTAAATACAATCTTTATTTAGACAGATCTCCATGGTGACTAGTGTCATTTTCAGAACATGCCTGGCGGGCTACTCACATGGTGCCTGTGGGCTACTAGGTGCCATGTTAGCTCCCTCTCTATAGTATAGACCAACTGTTAACGTTAGCTAGCTAACTGTTAGCTTGTGGTCACATACTTTTAGAGACTAGAAAACTCACCGATCAAATTTGGAACGAAAAGGAATATGTTTTCTTCGGCCATCTCTGAGGGGTGATACGTCAGTACCAAGTCGTCCCGATAAGCTGTGTATTAAATGGGTGACAAACTAAGAAAATATAGCTAGTTAGCTCGTTTTAGTTGACGTTTCCGAATGTTGATTTCCTTTGGAGTGGTGTGACGACACAGTTCCGGTTTAGATGCGGTGACGCACAGGGTACCGCCCTCCCCTTTAATTTACAACAGAGCAGATTGGATGCTATTTTTAGGCTCATGTCAAGACCTCTATTATTCATGCAGCATATTCAATTTATGGCCTTGGTGATAACATTGTGTGGATTTTTGAACTTTTAATACATTAACAGTAATGCCAAGTATGAGCAAAGTAAGTACACCAATACAAATCCTTTGTAATAATAATGCTATTCATTAGGTCTATAATGAAATGTCACGCCATATCAAGTTGATCAAAGCAGTGGCCTTTAGTTTATATTTTCCTTTTCATGAAAGTAATGTATCCCTACACCATAAAGACCACCATTTGTGACCTTATAAATAGTGTCTATACTCTAGTCTTGCTATGACATTACATTGCACATTCAATTAGATTTCATTATCAAATGCTCCGTTTGTAAATTTACATTAGTACACACATTTGTAAAAACTAGACAAATCAAACTTTTCAGTTGGCTGTTCAGTGAGTTATGTAAATCCTTTTTTTTTTTACAGTTGCTTTCATAACAAAGAACTATTCAAAAGACTCAAAGACACCGTCCCAGTGTATAAGAAAATGGCTGAGCCATGATGCCACTCATGGCTCTGAAACATTCATACTGACATTCATTGCTGGATGTTTCTCCACTTACCTTGAATGTATAAATAGTAAAAATTGTTTTGTTCCTTCAATTGAATAGTAGGCCTATAAATATCTCTGAGGACCACACCATCAACTCAAAAGGCAAATTGATAGTGACTTTTGACCTATAGCAAGTCCTTGGAAATTAATTATGTTATACTTGAAGCCCAAAGTAATTAGGTGTATACTCGGGGCAATACAAAAAACAAAAACAGGAATTGAAGTTGAGTGGCCAACAGAAAAATAATTACAAATTGCTTGGGAAACATTTAAACTCCATAATCACTCATCATTAGTCTCTCCTGGTCTCAACACCAGAGTAGGCGTTTCCTCAGGCACTGTCCTGGGAAGTTGAATCCCCAAAGTTGTTGTATGGGTCCCTGTATGCATGTATGTATATACTGTATGGATGACTAAATGAATAGTAAGCTGGTATAGTTGCCTAAATTAACCATATGGTTAATACAGAAGACAACTCTGACAGTAACAGATGACACAAACAGCTTTCTTTTTTGTTGTTCATTTATTTTTCCAAAATTATTATTTTTTTTGTTGCGTTTCTGTACAACTAACTTTATGATGCGCCTCCTACCATTTTGCATTGAACCTGAACATTGAACCTGGCCTCACTTTAAAAACAGTTCTAAATCCATCCACACACCCATGTCTCTCCACATCCAACAGACACACATCCAACTTTGAACACGTTTGCAAACACTGTCTCTCATGCCTACAGTATCAGTCATCCTCACAGCTGCTCTACCAGTATCTTGGGGGCATATTGGTCAGGGAAGCATCTCCTGTCCTCTCCGCTCACCAGTGTGCTGGCCAGAAACAACAGGACTGCAAAAGGTTTTCCCTGCTTTTGAAGAGGCTTAGGCGGTAAAGTTAAATACGGTGGGTTCATCCCACAACGATGAAGTGTATTGGCAAAAAGAATAATACCTCTAGAGCCTATTCCCAAACTCTGAAGCAAGGGGGGAAACTGAACTAGAGCTCATTTAAAAGTCATACGCATAAAAAAAAAAACAAAAAAAAAACAAGAAAAGAAATTGGCAACGTTCAATATGTCCGTTCAGGCAGGTCGGAAAAAGAGAGACAACATGGGTTGGGCCGCCTAAGACACGGCAGGGAAAACCCTGGACGGGGAAAAGGCTTGACCGACAACACCGGCCTTTCTCTCCCCCGTCGCTCTGTTAGCTAGCCAGGTCACATAACCACTTCCAACAGGACACGTCTGCCACGCTAGTCAACGTAACCGACATCTCGTCTCCAACCTCCCCACGGGATTACCACCTCTGAACCGGAAGCCAGCACGTTCCATAGTCGTGTGTAAACGATGGGTAAACTGATGGAGATAAAGACGTGGTCGTCCATACCTCGTTTTCTAGCAGAGGTGAGGGCGCCCAGCTACCACCGTGAATTCACTTGCTAAAGAGTAACAGCATTAACGGGGGAGGTTTTGTCTGTCCCCAATTCTCGTTCACTTCTAGTCGACATTTGCACAGAAGTGGGAGAAGAATAACGAAAGATCAGCGAAGCCAGGTCTGCATACAATAAAATTCTTTCACCCAAACATTCTTTTACTATCAGTGCAAATGAGGTAGACATGACAACTAAGATAGCATTAGATCACACCGAAATTTTGTTTTCTCCAACAGTGATGGTGCCAACATAGGTGCTGTACAGAGATACAGTGGGTTATGGCCTATGAGGAAGGTTTGCTTTCATCGAAGGAAAACAAAAACAGCCAAATCAAAGTAATTAACAGAAATCAATCACTTTTCTCATCATGGCCTATGAGACACTTAGAGAAGTGAACATGTCACAGATTGCCCTTCCATAATCTACCCATTCAGACTGTGCAAAACCAAACAATAAGGTGTTCATTGAAACAGCCATGGGGGTTGTAGTGTTCAGTGTTTTGGGAATCTACAGTACTCAGTTTGAGAGTCCAGACCTTTGCATGTTGACTGAGAAGCAGAATGTAAGATTAAAATAACATAAAACATGGCACCCGACGTGCTGAAAGAATCAAGTCTAGAAAAACATCTATTCAACTAGACTGCGGACGAGTACAGTCCACAATTTAATACTGGCTCGCATAAAAAAAAAATAAAATAAAAAAAAAAAACGTAAAACACAACCCTGACCATGGTCTGCTCACTAGACTCCTACCCGAGACCTAGACAGGAATGCTGGGAAAGGCAGTCCTTTTTTCCTCCTTTAAAAATAAAATAAAAAGAATTCTATAGCTCTATCACAGTAACATTGCTTATTCCCCACCTAGTGGTCAAAATTGGCAACAAATAAAAAAAATAATAAAAAAAGAAACTTAAAAAAATTAGCATACAACATAAATATTACAACTGCAGTAGTAGTAATAATAATGATAGCATCTATTACAAATTTGTATAACACATGACAAAATAATCATTATTATTACCCTAACACAGTTTCAAAGTTAGTGCTTATATGTACACTTGTAAGTACAATGCAAGTCAAAAGTGTTGGACAGTGAACAATCTTCAATATACCTGTTTACATTTACACAGGTATCTTACATTTCTATGCATTTATATAAATAGGTTGTGTGCATGTTATCAATACAAATGCTGTCTGTACATAAGTTCCATGCACTGAATTGTACTAACGTGTACGCACATGTACATCTTATCTACAGATGCACACAGCCTTTGGGGCTGCGTGGTCCGGAATGAGTCATAGTTGAAAGTACTCTGCAAGCATTCAGCACTGTACACACCCCCTTTTTCAGAATGTTCACGGTTTTTAGTGCTTGGCTCACTCAAAAATACTCTCTGGCAGAATCCCTTTAAGAAGACTTAAAGGGGAAGTGGAAGAGTTGTCTTGGGTCAGCCAAACAAATAGATGGCAGTGTTTTAATTGTCATTTAGAATATTTATAGCTACAAAAAAAAAAAAAAGAAAAAAAAAAGGAAATGTGTTTTCATGAAATCTGCCCATTGTCAACTCCTGTGCTATCTGCCTTTCCCCCACTGAGCAGTATGAAACACTAAATCAAAAATTAGGTTTATTATTTAGCATTATTTACATAATTACAGTGGTTCTTGAAGCACCGCTAGCTAACTGCCCCACATGCTTACTTGCTTGTTCAGCCCGATATTAGCAGAAGTCTGCTACAAAAAAGAAATAAAGTCCTAAAATCAAAATCTGATTAAAAACTTGTAATAAAAACAGCCACTCTTGTAACATAAACAGCCGCTCTCTAGCACTCAACTGCTAAATGTAGTACTTAACGGTATCTATTCCGTTCTAACCTGGAAGTCTACACATCCTATTAGTGACTTATCATCTACAGTTCTACCATCCCGCTAGATAGTCAATACTGTGCTGAGACCACCACATTGTTTACTGCAAAATGAACAAATTTAATGAGGGTAGGTCTTCCTGTCAAAACGAGATCAAGTTTTTCAAGCTTTTGCTGACTTGTGGATCTTTGATTTGATTTGTTGAATTTGCAGCTCATAGAAGCTCTTTTACTTTGACCATAGCATTCCTGACAATTGAGCTTCTTTCTCTTGTCACATTTCTGGATTGCTTTGTTTAAACGCCATCTGTGCTTAACCATCTCAGCCCTAACAACTCCTTAACGCACGGGAGAGGTCAACTCATCCCAATAGTACAATTTTTTTTCCCCTCCAAATTAAAACGAGTTTGTTAACAGTCAAATTTCTTTTTTAAAAGTTAAAATTTCCACTCAATGAATCCTTTGAATAAGGCTAGGCCTGATTTTAATTGTGTTGCCTCCCTACCCACCAGGCTAATGAAGACCCTTTAACTGCATTCATGTTTGGCTGGAGAAGCGGAACTAGACACACAAGGCGTTGTGAGGGGAGAGCTTTACGAGTAGGACAGG